>VXAX01005711.1:0-22845 GCA_013399835.1 Leptocoma aspasia
GAAATAAATATATGGCAAGGTGAAAAAAACTTATCCAGCTGCAGCATGGCTATTTAAATATACTCACATCATGGGCTATTTAAACCTTTATAAAGACTTTTCTCATGTGCTTACATTTCTGCTGCCACTATCAAGCACATGTTTGCTCTTGCTGCTACAGACTGTTTCAGTTTCAGGATTACAACCCCTTTAGGCTGTGCCCTCTGTCACAACTGGATTTCTGTCAGGTCCATACTTACCCTGTCATTGCTGAATCTGTGCACCACACGTGCTGACTCAGCTTTTAGTCTCTGTGGTTTAAACTGTAAGTGATACCAAAATTTCAAGTTGTTAGTGTATGGACAAAAGTTTTGGTCAAGGAAATGCTGCTTTGTCAGCGAGCCTTTCAGTATGGGCCATTCAATAATGGAGAAAATGTAATGAATAAGTCTTCATAACTGGTAGGTTTAAACAACACCTTTTCTTGGCTAAAGGGAGAAAGATTCCATCCTGGCAGCTGTGTTGCTGTGCTGCAGATGGGAAGGCAGGCATGTCCCTGTGCTTGGTTGCAGGCCTGAGGAGCTCGTACGCGAGCCAGCACAGCCAGCTGGGGCAGGAGCTGCGCTCGGCGGTGTCCCCGGACGTGCACATCACCCCCATCTACGAGGGCAGGACGTTCTACAGCCCCGTGTACCGCAGCCCCAACCACGGCACCGTGGAGCTGCACCACGGCTCCCAGGCCGCCCTGTTCCGCGCCGGCTCCGGTGGGTGACGGCCGCAGGACAGGGGACGGGGCAGGGACAGGGGGGATGCGCCGAGGGCCGTGCGGGAGGAGGAAGTAGAGGGGATGGAGTCATGGGCACAGAAGCTGGGTCTGAAGGACTTAAAGCAACCTGCAGGAATTAAAAGGCTCTTGTGATGTTTGCAGGGAATGCTTGGGGCTGTACATCTCTGTCAGCCTGGGGTCAGAGTGTTTTCTGTTTGATAGCACATGCACACGTACATATAAGTGTACCCAGATATAAGCTCCTGGATAAGTGTATTCGTGACACACAGAATTTATTGCTTCCTCTCTTGCATTCTCTGTGCATCACTCTCTTATGAATTGAGTTGGTTCCTGGGGTTTTTTTATTCATCAATACAGTAAAAGAAGAGCTTGCCACTAAAATTACCTATTGCATCTTTCACAGTAAAAATACTGTTTTACCAACTTCTCAACAAAGCACAATGGTAAATGCTACAGCTGAGGATTGTCTATTGAAACCAAAATATTCCTCTAGTATCTCGTAGAAGTTCCACTCATGTATTACGAAGAGCATAGGCACTAGGTTATTATTAGGATTTATTTTCTGTAGAGACCAATGCAATGCATGTTGCAATGCAGTTTGTTCTTTAAGGTTGACTAATAATTTGTATACTGGTTTCCAAAAAATCTTAAAATGTTAGAGTGATTTAGTTAAGTAAGTCTCTAGAAGTATTTATAAAGAACTGTCCGATTCATATGTCATGTTTTCACACACTTGAAAATGCCTTTTTAATGTTTGCTAATGTAACTGCAATACCAAGAGAGCAGAGTGCTGAAAGAGGAACCAGTTTTTGCAATTCTCCCGCCTTCCACAACCTAGAATAAATTGAGTTTGTCAGGATGTGCCAATGAAGAAATATAACTAGAAACTGGAATTCTTTGTTTACTTGTCTACTTAATACCAGTTACCTTGGAAGGACAAGAGCCACCACTACAGTTCTGTTCAGATAGGAAGACTCATGTTCTTGTTCCCAAATCTCTCAGCTTCGTCTTTCCAGTGATCCACCTGTTACCTTTTGTCAGGGAAAGTGTACGTGTAGTTAGGAAAAGCAAAATATCATATGAAGAACACGAATTTTTGTTTACTTGTTTTTCCTTTTTGGTACAGTTGGTGAAGTGATATTATGAACTTTGAAAACACTTTGCACCCAGATTTCTGCTTGTTGGCATGGGATGCATTTCCCACTTTAAATGCTTGTTGAGGGAAGCTGAGGCACAAGTCTGATCCCACAAAACCTTTCATTCTGTAACTAACCTCTCCATTTCCACGGGACACTGAGGAATTGCTCCATGAAATCTGACATCAGCTTCCAACGTGGAGCACAGCACGCATTTTCAAGACTGATGGTTTTTTGCTTGCTCTGTTAAGTAGGCGTCGCCCCTTCTCTTCAGCAGGCACTTGTTACCTGGTTGGTTTTGACACTGTTTTGTCCTAGGCATGGGTAACCTGCAGCGATCCTCCAGCCAGCGCAGCACCCTGACGTACCAAAGAAGCAGCTACGGGCTGCCCACGGCGGCCGCGCTGGCGGAGCCGCTGCGGGCGGTGCCGTTCCGGCTGCCCGAGCCCGGCTACGGCCGCCTGCACCCCGCGCCCGACGGCGGCACCACGCGCTCGCCCTCCATCGACAGCATCCACAAGGACCCCAGGCAAGTCCCGGGCTGCAGCCGGGCACTGCCCGCCCGAGCCCGCGGCACCGAGCCCGGCTGCCTGCCTCTTCAGTATTCACAGCTCTACCTTTATTGCCCCAACAGTAAACGCGGGCCGCTTCTCGCAGCAAGAAAAAGCGGCTGTTGCGCATTTTATTATTACCTTTTTCTTTCGTGTTTGTTTTTATGGAGAGGTTATTACAGGAAACACAATTTTTATAAGATTTGACTGGATTATTGCAAATATTTTTTAGTAACCTGTAACATTGTAGTGAGATTTCTCTTTATATGAATGGGAATCGGGGCTTGAAAATTCAAAAGTACAGACCTAATTTATTTAAATGAATTTTTTATGAACAGCCTGCTTAAATTTCAAAACAAAGTAAGTGTTAAAACTATTTATAAATGTGCCATTTTGAAAGTGAACACACATGTTTCTGCAATAATTACTGGTTTGGTGTTGTAGCTGTCTGTCCACAGTGTGGGCCTGTGACAAGTGTAGCATCATCATTGTCATTTACTCTAGACACTGTGCACTAAAACCTTGTATTTAACCTGGGAGTATCAAAGCCCAGGCCATGCACAGCTTGGAAGGTTTATGTGTATGTTTGGTGTGGATTTGGAATTGGTAGGAATTCCAGTCCCTTCTCAGATTGCTGGTTCACTGAAGAATCAGCTCATCCTGGAGGACCTGGGCTCAGCCGAGCCTTGAGGGACATAGGGACATATTGGGCACCAAGGAAACCTCTAGCAGAGATGGTGAGACTGGAGCTTCTCACTGCATTCCCCTGCTCCTGTCTGCAGCAGGCTCATAGCACCAGGCAGTTATCTAGTCTGGGCCAGTCCTGTCATCTCGGCAATGAAAACGCTGCTTTAGTGGGTTTTGTTGTTCTATTTATTAGTGGAAATTGATATATTTAAAATTTTTGATAGATAGGGAGAGACTGTATTAGTTTCATTGAACTAAATGGTGCATTCATCCAAATGATGTTAATAGGATAATCTTAGCTCTAGGTGGTAAAGCTTGGAGGCTGCCTGCACTGGTAGGGTGGCGAGAAGAGTTACTTACAGCAGGGATGCTTCCCATTCATAGCAAGGAACTTTAAAGAAACTCTGACTCAGTTGTCACTGTACCTTCTTACCTTGTAATCTTACAGAGGAGTAGTTTTTACCTTACATTTAATCTGTTCTAGTTCCTGGTGTGAATATCAGGCTGTGGCAGGGGAGCATTTTGCCAGCCTCAGAGTGGGCTGTTAGGAAGCACCGCTCTGGAATGAGAGTGAAAGTGACTAGTTTGACTAGAAAGCCAGTTTCCCCTAGGGTTCCCCTATCATTAGTATGGAAAAATAAACCATCTGAATTGTTGAGCAGTTCAAAGTGGGCACAGACCTGGGCTTCCCCTTCGTGTGACTGTGAGTCCTGGGGAGACCTGAATGGCCAGGCCAGCCTTAGTCTTGGAACAGCTTCCAGCGACTGTTCTTGGAACATACTTCACTCTTTTTTTGGTTTGTTTTGGTTTTTGGTTTTTTGGGATTTTTGGCGGGGTGCTTGGTTGGATTGATTGATTGATTGATTGATTGATTGATTGATTGTTTTGAGGGGTTTGGTGTTGGGTTTGTTATGGTTTTTTTGTTTACTTGGATTTTTGAACCTGGGAAAACTTAAGATACTACTTTATCCCCGCCCCTAGTCCTCCTTTACAGAAGACAAATAGCCCAGCAAATATTAATGACTATGTTTCTAAATCTGCAAACTGGGTATGTTTCATGACTTTTCCAGGATTGGTCTGCACAAAATCATTGTGGTTTAGTGAAGGAGATGTTGTTTAATGATTTTAAATTTACAATCCTGGAATAATTCAAATCAAGCAAGATACATCCTGTATCTGATCTTGACAATAACACTTCAGGATCTGCAGGTTTTGTTGAGGTATAATTGCCTTCTGCCCAGGGAGAACATTAAGCACTGAGAGAAAAATGTTGTGTGGAAATGATGCCCCTAAGCAGCACTGTTGAGGGAGTATCTTTTGCAATATATATTTAACTTTTGGAAGATTTTTTTGTAGGTTGAAGTGTTTGAGTTGGTGTTACCTTAGTGAGTATTTCTATTTGTGAGGTCCATAAGCCAACTGAAGCACACTGGATATAGTGTCCTTTTCCAGCTGGAAGACTAAAAGGTGGCATGACCCACTGCTATCCCATCACACCTGGATTTCCTTCTAGCCCTCTTACTCCAGAACAAAACTGAATTGTTGGAAAAATGTTGAGGTGCTTCAGTACTTGTACTTGGTAAATCCCCATCCTCCGTGAGTAATGCCTTCTCTCCATGTGCTGTCCACTGCAGGGAGTTTGCGTGGCGAGATCCAGAGCTGCCTGAGGTCATTCACATGCTCCAGCACCAGTTCCCGTCGGTGCAGGCCAACGCAGCTGCCTATCTGCAGCACCTCTGCTTTGGGGATAACAAAGTGAAAACAGAGGTAGGTGCTGCATGTGCTGCTCTTCCAGGGCAGTGGTACCAGGAAAACTAGGCCTCTTGCCGCTTCCCTTTTTTTTGTCATGACACAGTATTTGTGACCCTCTTATGTTCCTGTGCGTACCAGGTGGATGCTAATATTGAAGTGCCTGGGGGTGTGTGACTATGCACACTCAGATTCTTCCTATCATAAGAGCTGCATGGAAATTCTATGGAAATCTTTTACCTTGAAGTTGTGTCATCCAGCAGAACTCTAAAGTAGGTTTGCCACAGCCTGGCTGTGTGTAACCTGTTGGTGACTGGAGACTAGAACAACCAGGAGCTCGGGAGCACCTTCACTGGTTTTTACCAAGGCATTTTAAGGCATCATAGAGAATGAGTGAGCTGTCAGGCAAAGGAAGGGAGCCAAATCCTAGAGAAACATGGAGGAAACTGTTAATGCCAATGTGGAGGCAGGATACATCTGAGTGAACATTCAGATTATTATTGAAATTTCTTGAAACTTTGCATTCGAAGACCTGCTGTTTTTGTGAAGCAGCTGTGAGCTGTTGATTTGGGGGAATTTGCCTTTTCATTTGCATCCTATGTGTGTGTGCTAGATGTTATTTTCAGTATAAGTTTTACTTATGTTAATAAAATGTTGGTGCAACTTTCGTAAGAAGATAGCCCAACATAATTCACTGTTACTGGGAGATGAAAAGGTGGTGGTTTTGACGATCAGGTGATAATTAGCTTTTATTTCCTATATTCCCTAAAAAGATAATCTGGGGTATAGGAAATTGCTTTTAAAACTGGAAACAAAACTAATGCAATAACAATTCTCTGAACACAGCAAGTGTCTGTGACCCTCAGCCATCGCAGTGGGGTGGGGGGAGGTTGAGTCCCATGTAGCAATCAAGTCAATAAGGTTCAGCAGCTGTTTCTTCTGGAAGTAGAATGGGAAGTATTGTTCTCATAAAAACAAAAGCCTTTTACATCTGTGGAGTGAGGTGGGTGAGATCAGTGGTTGCTGATGGTCCTGACATTCCACCTTCCAGGTCTGTAGGCTAGGAGGTATCAAGCACCTGGTGGATCTCCTGGATCACAGAGTCCTGGAGGTTCAGAAGAATGCCTGTGGTGCGCTGAGGAACCTCGTTTATGGGAAGTCCACTGATGAGAACAAAATAGCCATGAAGAACGTGGGAGGGATACCTGCCCTTCTGCGGCTGCTGAGGAAGTCTGTCGATGCCGAGGTCAAAGAGCTGGTGACAGGTGAGCTTGGAAGGGAAGCTAGCAGAGAGCTATAATGCAAGGTATTTTTCTGGACACTTATCTTGATCAGTTAAAACAGCACAGAGTGTAGAGTCATGGGAGAAGTGAATGCTGAGGTAGTTGCACTAAAGCTCCACTTAGGGTGGATTTTCCCTCATATGGGTCTCCTGCACACACAGCAGGTATTTCTTTAATGATTTTGAACATTTGTTTCATTATGGGCTTTTTTTATATTTTCTTGACAATAGTTTTAAATAAGATCTTGCAGAATTCATAAGATGGAGGTTAAGGTATTTAATCTGAATTATAATCAAGGATGACTTCTTCAGAAAAAGTATTTAAGCTGTGTTTCATGATAAAAAAAAGATGATTCAATGCTGTGTTCAGCATGTTATTTGTATGTACAGTTCTGCTGGTAATTTACATCAGATTTCATACTTCTGTATCTGAATGTCATGTATGGAGACTTTGCCAGGCAGGGGACTAGGGATTTCTGCCCAAGGATGAAAGATGGGTAGCAGTTGCATGTAGCTGACAGATGGATGGGACATGCTCTGGATTTGTTGCTGTTGTTTCCAGGAGGAAAGTTTCTGTAGGATTTTTACATCCCTTCTTGTATGTTCAGCTCTGCTCCTCAGTACCTGACATCCCCAGCATATGGTGCAAGGCAGCAGGAATGTCAGGGCAGGCCATCCTTATCATTGGAAAAAAGCCAAACCAAAGCCATGCCCTCTTCCACTGTTTACCTTGCTCTCCTCCTTTTGGGATGCTGGCTCTCCACATTCTTCCTGCTCTAGAATCACATCACATATTTAATGTCTTTTAAGTTGTCACTGTTGCTTCATGTTTGTTGCAAAGTCTCTGATGACTTTACTGCTCTGGAAATGTCTTCTAAAGGGGTTATCTGGAACTTATCTTCGTGTGATGCCGTGAAGATGACAATCATTAGAGACGCTCTATCCACACTGACAAACACTGTGATAGTGCCCCACTCGGGATGGAACAGCTCCTCCTTTGATGATGATCATAAAATTAAATTTCAGACTTCCCTCGTTCTGCGAAATACAACAGGATGCCTGAGGTATTTGCTCTTCTAGAATACTCCCTTTTAAAGAGTAATCATGTTATCCAGCAGGCCTTCCTTGTATTGTAATTTTAAAGGCAAAGGAATTGTTTTAGTCTATAAATTACAGAGCTCCATCATGTAGACAGCTTTTCCAATTGTCCTTTTTTTCCTAATAGAAAAATAGGAAAAATTACCAAGTTAGTCACTAAGAATTGCTAATCAATTACCAATCAGCTGCTTAAAAACCTTCTGCAAACTGTCTAATAAATGATTATCTGTCTGTCCTTGCATACACCACGTTCCTTTGTCATTCCAACCTCCAGGAACCTGAGCTCCGCTGGAGAAGAGGCACGAAAGCAGATGAGGTCCTGCGAAGGGCTGGTGGATTCGCTGCTCTATGTGATCCACACCTGTGTCAACACCTCAGATTATGACAGCAAGGTGTGTGCATGTCTCATCTACAGATACTTTAGTGCTCACCTGTGTGTCTGACCTTGGGGCTTTGTATAGTTCAGCTGGGCATGGTGATGTCCTCAGCTCAACTGGCATCACTCCCAGCCCCAGGTTACTGAGGCACAGCCAAACTCAGCTGTGTAACACAGGGTTACCTCTTGTTTTCAGCAGTGCTGCAGTATCTGTTTCTTAATAAAACAGTAATAAGCTCTTATGCTTTTCAATTTCGGAATACTAAAGAGTAAGCCACTATAGCAGAGACCACTCTTACAAATATTGTCAGATTTGAGGGAGATTGCATTTTCCCAGAGAAGCAGCCAAAACACAGCCCAAGGCCCAGCATTAGAGTTCAGCGCTTGTGCTCCCAGTGCCTTTTCTCCTCTGCTGAACTGGTTTGGTTTGTGTCTGTGTGAGGAAGAACTGGTGACGTGGTGTCTCTCTGGTTTGGTTCAGACAGTGGAGAATTGTGTGTGCACCTTGAGGAACCTTTCCTACCGCTTGGAACTGGAGGTACCTCAGGCACGGCTGCTAGGAATCAATGAACTGGATGACTTGTTGGGAAAAGAGTCACCCAGCAAAGATTCAGAGCCAAGCTGCTGGGGGAAAAAAAAGAAGAAGAAAAAAAAAACTTCCCAGGAGGATCAGGTTTGTGTTTTCCATGTACTGCAAATACCTCAGATGGGGTTTGGCTCATGGTGAGGGGGGACGTAGCTTGACAAAAACAACCCTACATTGAATGAAAATATAGAGGTTTTGTCCGGTTACAAATCTGTGTTCCTTTCTCAGTGGGATGGAGTTGGCCCAATCCCGGGATTTTCCAAGTCTCCTAAAGGGGTGGAGATGCTCTGGCACCCATCGGTGGTGAAGCCATACCTGACACTCCTGGCAGAGAGCTCCAACCCAGCCACTCTGGAGGGCTCTGCAGGATCACTCCAGAACCTTTCTGCAGGCAATTGGAAGGTATGGGAATTCCTGCTCCTCCTCCTCTCTTTGTAGTCCAGCTGTTTTTTCTAGTAAGACCCTGGAATGTGTTTGAGGGGGACATGCAATTTTCTTGTGTGCACCTGAGCATTCCCCTCTTTTCTGTGCATTAGTGCTCATGTGCTGCAGTCACGTTTCCACAGTGAAAAGCCTTGGCAAAGAGCAGGAGCAACAAGAGCCATATGGAAACTGGCCTTTATTTTAAATAAACAGAAAAAGCTTCTTCCAGTGCATATCAGATCAAAACAATTTTCTGGCATCTTCTAGCTGTGATTTCTGGTGGGAAGGTGCTGCGGAAATAAGACCAGGACAAATAAATTTACCTTATTTCCATATTCCATTATTTATTTCCATACATTCTGGCCATTGCATATATTATGTGCTACAAAAGCAGCAGAAGAGAACACTATATTGTGTCATGTATTTGTCATGGAGAAATTAAAAAACACAGCAAGCATTAATTGCTTCCTTTGCTTGCAGCAAGCCAGCTAGGCCTTTTTCAGTTTGACCATTATGAAATTATGATATTTTAAAAAAAATACAACAAACAAAACCCAAACCCTCTGTTCCCTTTTCAATAATCATCATCTATTCAGATACTTTCTCTCTTTGTAAGAGGAGTGAGTGAAAAATGTCAAAGAGCCAGCTCTTTATAATCACAGAAAAAGCACACAAAAAGCACACAACAAGCATGTCATATTTTATTGGAAATGACAAAGCATGCTTGGGAGTCCCAGTTTAGCCCGAGGCTGTTTCAGTGGCAGCGCTGTGGAGCACGGGTGGGTAACTGAGGTTCTGCGTCAGTTCGCAGCCTACATCCGCGCCGCCGTGAGGAAGGAGAAGGGGCTGCCCATCCTCGTGGAGCTGCTGAGGATGGACAACGACAGAGTGGTGTCATCTGTGGCCACTGCCTTAAGGAACATGGCCTTAGACGTCCGGAACAAGGAGTTGATTGGTACGTACAGACTGTCCTCAAGGGAGCACCAGCACTGGGATGTCAGACCTTGGATGGGAATCCCAGGAGAGATCCCACTAATGGGAACAGCACACTTGATGTTTCTGTGTCGCATAGTTGTATCACATGAAGGAGTCCTCCTGACAGCAGCAGCTTTCCACAGCAATATTGCCACCGTAGTTTGCTGCTGGCCACCTTTCATGGATGGGAGTCAGCCAAACCAGAGAGAAAACCCTCAATGCCAAATGGGATGGAAACACAGCTCTGCTTCCTTGGAGCTCAGTGCTCACTTGCTTGAGGGGTGCAGGTCTCCCACGTGTTCCCGGGAGATGGAGCAGCTCTGCTGCCACGACAGCTGTGCTTTTTTAACAATCTTGGGCAGGAAGAGAGGGAAGAAATCTTCTCCTGGTAAAATATTTCCAGGAAAACACAGATACAGAGCAGCACCTGTCTTTGCTGAACTAAGTCATCAACAGGGGTGCTTGCTAGAAAAACTTACTTCTTGTCAATTCTAATATTTAACCCTTTAAGCATTAATCTGCACCTTTCTTATCTAGCATTTAAAAAACCCCAACAAAATAACAATCAACTTTCCTGCCTTTCCTGCTCTGAGGTTTCTCAGTCTGTTAGTGTTGAACATGGTTCAGCCTCAGGCTGCTGTGGCTTCAGTGAATCCTGTTAAAAAGTGGTGTGATATAAAAATGTCTCATTTTTGTTACAAAAGCATTGTCTGTGTGTAGAATTGTGGGGTCAAGGATAAAACAACTGTTCATAGAGATAGGAGGATCATTGTTCTCAAAAACAGAAATACAGGTGAACAGAACTTTATCTGTTTCTGAAGCTTCTCCATCTGGGACATTCAGAGTGTGTTTTCCTGCAGTGCAAGTGTTACACATGAGCAATGTGTAAACAGAGAAGCCTGTTCCATAGCACCAGCCTAGTGCAGGTCAGACTCAGGTGATATTCTCTTGTCAGGATGTTTCTTCCATTCCAGGCAAAACTTCTCAGTTCAGGAATGGTCCTCCACCTGCTCCCTCTCCCTGTCAGAGCTGTACCTCTGAAAGAATTTCTGCCCTCAGACACACTCTGAAACAGACCACTGGATAAAACATTGCCAGATTTGAAGCGAGTTGTGCATTACCCCATGCTAGAAATTCTCTTTAGTAGCTTCTCTGCTGGTATAGGCAAGGAGCAATGGGCTCACAGGGTCATACTGAAGGAAATGGGGGGAGAGGACTCCAGCAAATCACAATATATGTTGGAACATGCATCATGTGGCTGAGCTTGCTAAAGGGGTAGCAATGGCAGGGTATTGCTGCAGGCAGCATTGTGGGGATAGTTTCCCAGTGAGTTTCCTTTTGCCTGCAGAATTCCTTTTTGTTTCTTTTTTTCCTCTCAGGCACATTACACAAATGGATAGTGAATGACTTTGTGCAAAGCTCCTTCATTATTCACTGTTATGTATAAATACGTCTGCTATAAAATCAGTTAATCATTCAATTAACAGTACAGCCCAAACAGGAAGAAACCTCAACCTTATCTTGGTTACTGTCCCTTGTGTGCAGCTTATCTTTGGCATCAGTCAGCAACTGGAGCCTGACAGAGCTGAGCGCTGACAGGTAGCAAACAAGGTGAACAGAACATCCAGAAGAAAGAATTCCCAGTTACTGTAAAGGATTCCTTTAATCCTCCCATAGATGAAGCCCAGCAATGTGCACTGCTCTGTCAATCATAATAAGTAGCCTAACATTTTTCCTTGAACAATTCTTCTTTCTCCAAATAATTATTGTTTTAAAATTCCTCTTTTAGTGCAAAATTCAGCTTCTCACACTTTTAAACTAAAAGGAAAAGAAATTCAAAAATTGTTATGTGATCTCCCTTGACTCTGTGTAAAGTTTGAATTCTTGGCAGGTTTTGATACTGTGCTGCTTCTCACTGTCTTCAGCTGCAGTTTTATGCTGAGTCCTGCAATTTCCAGCCTGAAGGACCGAACTGTGGTTTTGACCTGGATCTGTGGGTGTGTGTTTCCAGGTAAATATGCCATGCGGGACCTGGTCAATCGGCTGCCAGGGGGCAACGGGCCGAGCATCCTGTCGGACGAGACGGTGGCTGCCATCTGCTGCGCCCTGCACGAGGTCACCAGCAAGAACATGGAGAATGCCAAGGCCCTCGCCGACACTGGTGGGATAGAGAAGCTGGTCAACATAACAAAGGGAAGAGGTGACAGGCAAGTAGGCAGCAAAGATCATAGCTGAGCTGTTTGTGTCCATTTAAAATGCTTGAGAATGTGGGAAATGTTTTTCTGAGTGAAAAAAAGATCTGCCTTTGCAGTCTGGGTCTGAGGAGCTGTCAGCTGGAGTCTCAGTGGGAGGAAGGAGGCACCAGCACCGCTGTCCTGTCCCAATGTTCCCTGTCCCAGGCTCCTGGAGGCTTGTACAGCTGCTCATAATAACCGTGGTCAAGGGACCTGTTCAGGCTCAATGAGTTTACCAGTCACCTCTTCAACACCTACAAGACTAATAAAATATTTGGAGCTTTTCCAAGTCAGACGGTGTGGGCACCTTTGTCAGGATGCATCCCAGCAACTGTGAATTGTACCTAGTGCAGCCCTTTGGTCAGTGGAAGGAGAACATGGCCAGGGGGATGCCCTTGAAACAGCATTGCCAGGCAAGTGCTGGTTGAGGGGAGCCAGTCCTGCCCACTGTGCCAGGGCTCCAGGAAGGCCGTCAGGCGAGTTCTCTGCTGGCACTGTGGCTGTCTGGTGGAAATGAAACCTGTGAGCCTGTGGTGGGTCAGCAGCAGGAGGCCCCTGTGGCTGGGGATGGGGTAGCAGGAGCCCCATCTCGTGGTGAGGCTGCTGGCTTGGCTGTGCTCACGCTGGTGATGCAGGGTCTGGCTTGCCCGGCAGCTGCAGGTTCAGGCTGTTACAGAGCTCAGGAGCACTGTTCTTTTGAAGTGGAATTCAGTGGCTTTCTAACGCTGCCATATTCTTCACCTCCTCAGGTCCTCACTGAAGGTTGTCAAGGCAGCAGCCCAGGTACTGAACACGCTGTGGCAGTACCGAGACCTCCGGAGCATTTACAAAAAGGTAAATGGTAAAATTAGCTTACACTGGAAAACGGTGCCACAAAAACTCATCATTTATTTACAACTTGTAATTTATTCTGATGTGTTTTTCTTTTTGCCACTCCACAGGATGGATGGAATCAAAGTCACTTTATTACACCAGTATCAACACTGGAACGAGAGAGATTCAAATCCCATCCTTCTCTATCCACAGCCAATCAGCAGATGTCACCTGTCATGCAGTCAGGTCAGTCAGGGAGGGTGAAGGGGACCTGCTGTCCCACGTTTTTAACTCAAACAGCCTCTCAGTTTGTACTATGGGTATTAATGGGTGCTAATGGGTATGGGTACTAATCCCATTTAAGACACAGAGGTCAGGCTCTTGCTCCTTGGTGTTTGAGCAAAGTCATTCACGTGCTCTGAGTGCTCCCCGAGCTGTTAGTGCAAAGTGAAATCCTCAGTGAATAGAGCTGGACGTTGTTACCAACCATTGCGCTGTTCAAAGCCACTCCTCCTGTGCTGTGTGGGGATTGTGGAGTGGCCCCATGGAACACGGGGACCTGGCAGCATAAACAGCAACACACCCACGGTGAGGAGCCCGTTTTCATTCCCAACTATGTCATGTTCCGTAAGAATGAGCAACCAAACCCAAAAACCTTACTTTTCTGACTCCTCCTTGTTTATTTCTCACCTCTGTTCCTTCAATGTCTTCAGTGCTAGGATTTAGATCTTCAAGACTGCTAAAATTAGTGACCAGTTCCTCCAACGCTCTTGTTTAATTACTTCTTTACATAAAAGTAACAACCCCCACACATTTCCTTCGTGACATGGTTGACTTGAAAAACAAGGACTCCACCAGGGATTTATTTTCCTACAAGAAGTAAACCTGTTGTGGTGTTTGTGCCAGAGTTCCTCTCAGCCACCAAGGAAGCCAGTACAGCTTAGGCTCAGGGAATGACTGCATTCTACCCAAGTGTAAAAGGATATTCTGACACCAACTGTCCAATTTCTATCTCAGCGCTTTCTCTCCCGGGATACACCAGCAGAACAACTGTGTTACTCCTGTTCTTTGAATGACAAGTAGGAAGTAGATAAGCAGCTCTAATTTAATATTCAGAGGATGTTGTATTTCAAAGAGGGTTTAGTAAAGACTCCTAATAGGAAGTGTCTGCTTTCCTGCTCTAGAGCATGGCCAAGCCCAAGGGAGTCAGTGGAAGCTGGTGCAAGGCCCACATCCCCAGAGGGGCTGTGCAGCGCCGTGCTGGGCACAGCAGATGCCCGTTGGAACAGATACACTTGGCCTGAAACAGTTGTTTTTGTTTCAGTCACTTCATCATTAAAACACACATCATTATGTTGACCCATGTCAGAATTTGAACAACATGGCATATTTAGCCGTGAATATTCCAGGAAAATAGCAGTAATTAAACTATCCATAATAACACAGGATTCTGAGCTATGATGTAACAGACACATCAGTGGGAGAAGATTATCATTGAACTAATATTTTGAAGCAAAACTTCTAGAAATTGTTTTTAAGTCTTTTTCTCCCATTGCTGGAGTCTTCCTGAGCCAACAAAGCCCAAGTGATCTGTAGACCAGGGAGGATTTAGCAGAACAAACTTCTTACAACAGCAGTTGAGATTCAGCTGCTTATTGAGGAACACAGCGATCCCTTGCTGGGATCCCCCCATGGCCATTGGCCTCCCAGAGCACACCATGCCCAGGACCCACCTGTGTATACAGGGTCACTGAGGCCAGGGAGGCTGGACAAGTGGCAGGGTGGCTTTAATTATTGTGTTCAGTATAACGTAGATAAACTATTACCATTAGCAGAGTATCATCATCTGCCTCCACACAGGTGATGTCCTAGGCATGGTTAGGTCCCATATCTGGGCTGTGAGTGTCACAAAAGTCCTGTGTCTGCCTGTGAGCACCACAGAGCAGTGACTGCCCCTTGCAGTCTCTGGTCCCTTGCTGGCAGCTCTGGGGTGTTCACCCAGGAGTAGCTCCGGCTGTTCTGTTCTTACCCACCCCCGGTTGTGAACTCTTGGAGCAGGGAGTGGTGAGGAAGGCTGGGTGTGCAAAAGGCTTTTGTTGTCAATCTTGAGAACCTCTCTTTTCCCGTCAGTTGGCAGCACGTCCTCGTCCCCGGCTCTGTTGGGAATCAGAGAGCCTCGCTCCGAGTACGACAGGACGCACCCCTCTATGCAGTATTACAGCAGCCAGGGCGATGTCATTGCACATAAAGACATCTACACTGGTAAGAGACCAGCTGGGCATCCTCTGCAACAGGCAACTGTTCCTTGTGGGAAGAGTTCACAATCATCCACAGATAACTGCATTAGCAGGCTGTGCTTTCCCTTTCCATTCCTTGTATTCCCTGGCTGTGGCACAGGGCAGAGTGTCACCGGCTCTGCTGTTCTCTGTAAAACTGCCCAGTACCAGAGTGAACACAGATCCCTTTCTATATTGGGAGGTGAGAGGCAGTTGGAATTCTTAATTTTATTTAAAATGCTAGTACAGAAAATGGTATTATTATGTACATTATATTATAATGATGATGTTATAAATTTCAATGTTACTTGTATATTGTTATATTACTAAATTATACCAAGATCTCATATTTTCTCTGATCTCTCTTTTCCTTCTTACTATGTCACACAAGTAGCAAACCAATAGATGACAGTGACTAAAGAGAAGGAAACTCCTTGCTTTAAAGATTTTGAGTCTGTAAAATGAGAAACAGCAACATAAGTCTCTGCCTTTGCTGTAACTGCTGCTGAGGGACAACATTTGCCCTCATTCTGTTATTACACTGTATCATTAGTAGGCACTGCAATCTGCAGATTTAATAGTACGGGTGCTACATAAAAGGCAAGATAAAAATCAATAGACATAGGGCTGAATGAATAAAGACTGAAGTTTATGCATTAAACTTTTTTCTCCCAGGTTCCAGCAAAGCTTCACCGATTTACATCAGTTCCTATTCCTCACCAGCGAGGGAACAGAACCGGCGGCTGCAGGTGAGCCCAGAGCTGTGTTCTGCTGCCTCAGTGCCCTGGGCTGGCAGGGCCCCGGGGCTGCTGGAGCCTGCCTGGTTCCATATGAGTCGTGTTTTAGCACCTTCTTACAGTGGGATCTGAGACCTCTCTTCTGACTTGAGTTGGGTTTGGGCTGGTTTTGGTAGGTATGGCCAGGTTCTGTACTTCCTGTACTTGAGGTCTAAAGCTCTGCACTTTTGGAGTCACTCCCTTGGAGCTGTGTAGGAGGAGACACACAGCAGACTCAGGGGCATTTCTTCCATTTCCCTGGGTACATTTCATGGAGGTTTGAAACCTTGTTACTGTCAGGGGTAGAGCTGCACTTGGGTGAAGTATTTTCTCTGCTAATTATACTTTTGAAAGTTTATTTTGCTATCATTTTACCATCAGCATCAGCAACTGTACTACAGCCAAGAAGATACCACCAGGAAAAACTACGATGCCTACCGGTTGTACCTGCAGTCCCCACACAGCTACGAGGACCCTTACTTTGACGATCGAGTTCACTTTCCTGCTACTTCAGATTACACAACACAGTATGGACTGAAATCAACCACCAATTATGTAGACTTTTATTCCACCAGACGATCTTCTTACCGAGCAGAACAGTACCCAGGCTCTCCTGACTCCTGGGTGTAGCACCAGAGAGAAAAACCCAGCGTGCTTCTTGTCTGGCTTGAGAAGGACTGGAATGGCCCCGTGTTGTTTTGGTTAAGAAATGTGAAAGTGAAAGAAAAGAAGGAAAAAGGACGATTTTTTTTGTTTGTTTATTTTGGTTTGTTGTTTTGGGGTTTTTTTGTTTTGTTTTGTTTTTGTTTTGTTTTTTCAAGTGAGGAATTGTCAGGAGAAAAAGCTGGCAGGGATGGTTTTGCTCTGCTTAGGTGTTAGGTATCATTAGTTGTAGCTCCTGTAGTCTGGTGAGGGTGTGGGCAATGTGATGAAAGGTTTGAGAATTGAGTACAATGAACTTGGAAAGTGTGTAGGTCAGAGAAATTAAAGCTGATTTTTTATGTGAATAAAAGTCTTGTTCTGATAGTTTGTACAGAAAAAATCCAATGGCTGCCCTTGTTTTATTGCTATTACTGAATGTCAGGATTGTATGCTACTGCGTCATGTAAATTTCTTTGTTGGTGTAAATATGGAAATGCCACGTTGGTCTCAAGTGCCATCCATTTGTAATGCAATGTGTCATTGGAAAAGGAATTTGAAACATCATGCACAAAAAAAACCCCCAAAACCAAGAAAGTGTTATGAATTCTAAGAGGAAAAGAGCCCAAACTTTGAAAAATGAATAGTGTAATTTTGAAGCACAAAGTCCAGTCCAGTACATCCACATCTCTCCCATTCCCTGCCTATTTCATAAGGAACTTCACTGCCATTTTCTATGCACATGGAATAACAATAAATATGGAAGTCTCATCCATAGAAAGCTGTTCCCTGTTCATTTTTTTCTTATTATTTTCTATGTGTGATATCGAGAAACAAATACCATGGAAATGAAGTCTAATTGCATGTTCTTAAGCAGGTTAAACATATCAAAACATTTGGGCCATTTTCCCAGCTCTCTCTAGTGGAAACGTCCTGAATGTGTCAGGCTGGCAGCCCAAAGTGCTAAATCCAGCACCTTCCTACCAAGATTCCTCAGACTTGTGTTTTTACTTTTGGTATTGACAATCCAAGACATATCAGAACTCTAGCCTGTTTTCTTTCCATCACTCTACCCCTCCCCTTGCTCTCTCAAGGAAATTGAGGTCACCTTGCTGTCCTAGAAATGATGGTCTCCATTCTGACTACATTCTGCTTGAATTTCTTTCCAATAAAAATGTTTGATTATTTTAAGTAACTAAATCACAAACTCTCCTGTGCTGTACAGTCTGTTACCTCTACCCTGTCTGTAACCACCATTATTGCTCTGCATCACTGCATTTTCCTTGGGTTTTCAGGGTTTCCAGTATCCTGAAGAAGGATTGAGAACATTGGGAAAAGGCTAATAAGTTTTTCTATCAGAGTAAACAGACTGAAGAGAATCCATCTCAGCCAAGGACAGTACTCAAGCCTGCATTCTGCATTTGAGTTACTGTATCAAAGACTAACACTCACAAAAGGTAATGTAAACATTAATCAACTTTTTAAAAAACAAGGCAAACATGACTTTGTAACTACAAGTAGATTCCTGTAGCTGTCAACAACAGCAGGCACTAGGGGAAGGCTGGAAAGTTGATAATTTCCCATCACAGAGTGCAGGGATTCGTTTGTGGCCATCAGGTAGAGTTGAGGGAAGGACCCACTTGGAAATCTCTCCAAACATTGCCATGGAGGGGGGAGAAGTTACCATCTGCCTGGAAGGCAGAAATCAGCAGCAAGGTTTTTCGTTTGCTCACAATTAGCATCCAAATGATATTTGTGAGTTCCATTATCCAAAGACATCACTGCTTTATTAGACATTCTAAATATTTTGTATTGAGATGCATACAACTTACAGGCATTCACTAGTTTAAAATGCATGCATTTTCAAAAAATACCAAGTTTTCTTTTTGTTCTTATTAAAGTTTTTACCCCATCAAACAAAAAAAGTAATATTTATTTGGCTTGGTTAATGGCATTTTAGTTCAGTGTAGAGTTGATAATTACATCACAATTAGACAAAAAGGAGGACTGACCTTGTTTCTTCCCATGGCAGGATGGTGCCCTGTGCCCAAGTGGCCTGTGGGCGGTTGGACAGGCAGCTGCCCTGGCCTTGCTGGTTATCCTGCTGCCGCACCTGGCACATTCTTTTATACCCCCTTTGTAGACTAAATGCAGGAGCAAGAACTTTCTGGTTTTGCCTTTTACTAGCACACCTGCTCAGGGAACGCTGCCGTGCTGAGTCCTGGGCTGTGTTTGGAAGGGCTACGAGCAACATTTCAGCTGTCCACATTAACTTGCCTGCCCTCATTCTGTGGTAGCATTCCCTGTATCTTTAAATAATGTGTAGGAGTTGAATTGACTTTTCATATGGTTTGAACAGAAAGAAATGCTTTTAACATAGGAAGAGAACCAAAAGCTCAGTATGACATATGTTCAACAATGGAATGGGCAAGTATGTGTGATGGTATCTCTGAAGAAACTGTTGCATTCTCCTTTTAAAACTCCAGTAAGTTTTCCTGTTCTGATACTCGTCCTCACATCACCCTGTAGAGCTTGCCTCAATGTGATTAATTCCTCAATTTTCGCTTTCAATTTCACTCTATTTTTTAAACTACATTCCACATACAAGGGATAACTGTTGTCTTAATTGTTGGTATGAGCCACGTCACTGAAGATTTAGTGTGCAGTCACAGTACTCTCACTGTCAGGGCAGGAGAGATTGATAGTGCTGATAAAACAAAGCAGGTGTCCCTTTGGGAGACTGCAGCAGTAGCATTTCTGCAGACATCCAAAGGGCTGGATCAGCTTGCCAGGGTCAGCTGGTTCACTGACCAGCGCTAGTCCTAGAGCAGGCCAATGATATCATATCTCCTTACTGCTTCAGGGCACACCAGACATTAGTAAGTATCTTTATACACGCTGTTTTATTGTATGAAACATCACCTTCTGGTCTGTCCGACACTATATGAATTGTGTGTAAAAGAATAAGACAAGCAGCAGGATACGTAATGCGCTAATTTTCAGCTAGCTCTCAAAGTCAGAAAGATTGTGAAATGAACTATCTGCCTGTTCATTGGCAAAAAGCAATCACACTCTGAGAAGAAACTGATCTCCATTAGGATGAAATTCCAAAGGCGTCTGTCTCAGTGTGTTGCAACCTCATTCCTTAGAATTCACTCACTTTTCCACTGCCCAGCAATACTTTTTTAAACATGGGCACTTCAGTGAATAAAACATGTGATGACAAAGGTATATCTTTTTAGTCCTTCTGTGTTTTTCTGGGGAAAAAAAAAAAGAAGAAAAGAAAAAAAAAATCTATATTTAAATTCAATCAGTAAGGTTCTTCTGCTTAATGATGTTGCCCTTTACCTTCCAGCACCCTCCAGTTTGGAGACTTCTTTTTCTCATGTAGACTGAGAAACAACTGGCATCCAGATCAGAACCAGGACCTGAACTTGTCAGGTTTCCTACAAGAAACAGGCAAGCTTTACAGACGTGAAGCCAGACTTATCCTCCACATTAT
The DNA here is from genome assembly GCA_013399835.1 of Leptocoma aspasia. NCBI lineage: Eukaryota > Metazoa > Chordata > Aves > Passeriformes > Nectariniidae > Leptocoma > Leptocoma aspasia. The sequence goes on from VXAX01005711.1 coordinate 19,870, forward strand.
GCACTAGTGAACAATTATATAAATACAAACCCCACTGAAAATATGGCTGCCTTCACTTCTCCTTGCTTTAGAAACTTAACACAAATGATCTCTCTAACATTATTAACTTTGTGCTGAACTACTATAAAACAGAAAATAAAACCAAGGGTGGGGGAAATTAAAGCATGTATTAATAAAAAATAAGCTATACAGCTGCCCCAGAATATCTGTTGTCTCTGTTTGGCTCCTGCAGCATCTAAAACCAGCTATATTGACTCAGCTGAAAAAGGTATTGCCTACCTGTCACTGAGCTTCAGAAAACAGCAGTAGTACTTCACCATTCAGTTGCCCAATATAAAACCAGTATCAGTTTATATCAGTAGCCACAATTTAGTAATTCTGACATTTGAAACAAGCAATACTGGAAATAAGACAGAGAAGGGAAAATACTGCAGAGTCATGAGCAATAGATTTTAACAACAGATGTGATTTAAAATATGACACATGAGGAAGATATTCCATATGTCTGCATGCTAACTGCTTGTTTTAGATGTGGACTATGTCTGGTGTATAATTATGCCAATAGCTCTTAGCTGGATTAGAACAGACAGTCTGCTCAGGAATATGGTGATTTTTGTTCCTGCCAAGTGACTTCAAATTTTGCAATCAGCTAATAACCTGTCCCTAGAACATAAATGATAAAGGAAAAATTGCCAGGAAATAGGAAGCGTTCCAGAATGCTGAGACCACCACTCAGGAAAATTTTCTATGACTATTGTCTCTTTTATCACAATTAAAATTCTGTGTCTGCCCCCAGGCTTTCCCACATCTGCTTCTGTTATGGAAAAAAACACATTCTGAAAATACATAGAACCATTACAATATGAACTCATTTTTAATTCAGTCATTCACAAATTACTATCACTAAAATAAATCTATTCCCAGCATCAGATGAACATCTCTGAAGTTTGATATTTGTGTGATTGGGAAATTGGACTGAGGATGGCAAGAAAAGCAAGAGATTTCAACTGCACCATCCCATGGCCACAGAAGGATTATTCTCTTGCTGATTCTTCTCACCCAGACAAACCAGTGCAATAATTTCCAACAGGTAAAAAGTCTAAATGAAAACAGAAAAAAAAAAGTCTAAATAAATGAAATCATTAAATAAAATCAGGTTTACAAATCTCAGCTGGTGCTGTGGCATTGTTTAGGTAGTGCCAAGGGCTATGTCAAGAATAAGGTGTTCCATAAAGTACTATGTAAATACAGTTTCAATTCACAACAGCTTCTGGTTTAAAGATATTCCAAGTGACAGAAGAAATGAAGTAAAGAGGGTGGAAGAAAAACAAAAAAAGAAATACTATATTTAATATGGTAAGACATCAACATGAACTTAAAATTTCTTACTTAAACCAAGTTCCCATGCTTGTCCCAAGAATTCCTAGAACAGATGTACAATGGCACTAAACTTTATCATTATTAGTGCTTTAGACAGTACACCAAAGCTGTGCTACATGACTGCCTTATGTGGTAAGTAATGAAACTTCACCACTCCAATCTGTGCAGTAACAGACAGCTGAGGTAAACAAACTGAAAATCAGTATTTCTCTGCTGAGGCAGAGCAACACAAATACCAAAACCCCTTACTACTGGCCAAGTACTTCAGAGTAGGCTTCTTTTGTTCTCTCTCCTGCAGATCATTTTACCTGAAAGAATTTATTTCCCCAATCAAATTGCCATCATCCACTTCAGGCTAAATGCTTATGGGCAGAGACATGCAGCACTATCGACTTTAATATTTGCAAAGTAAGTTGCTTTTCTAGGGAGGAAATTGCTGCATTTCAAAACTATTTCCTGCCTCATACATTCAGAGTTAAATATCAGAGAGATCTAATTTAGACTGAATGTACTTTCATTTTTTCTGTTTTAAAGATCCAAGTCAACAGTAGTCACCCATAAGGTGGTTGTTGTGCTATAAATACCTACTGGTTTCTTAGTCTATTTTCTCTTCCATTTTTTTTTACTTCATTTCCCCTTTCTTCAGATTCCACTTAATCACATCCTATTTTTACATTCCCTCTCTCTTTTTTTAATCATTGAGATCCAATAATAAGACAATTCCAAATAAACCACGAGACTAACGATTTTTTTCTTCTTTCATGTTTTGCTTTCAGAATCCCTAAAAGAGCTAATTTTTGGGATGAAATGCTTTAGCACAGCAAAGCAGAACATGTTTACAGCAATCTAGGAAAATCTTCTTGCCGTGATGCATTATGGTTCCAGCAGCTGCCTGCAGATCAGCCCAACGCAGCCCACGGCCGTACGGGCAGGGCCCCCGTCCCGCGGCAGGCACCGTGAGCGGGGTGCCCGCAGCCATCCCCTGCAGCCCCGAGCCCTGCGCGCAGCAGCGCAAGGGCCGGCGCTGCCGGTGCTCCGGGGCTGCTCTCCGCTCTGCCCGGGCGCACACACCCCTTTGACCGCTGTAAGAACGCCCTGGATCCACCTGCTGCCCCCGCCCGCCACATCCTCCCAGAGACCCGGGGCTACCAGTACAGTACTGCAAATGTTACAGCCACTGACAGGTTCAAGAAACCGACAACTTTTGTGATGAAGATTTCTTCATCCACAGCATAGTTTACAACATAGATGGCAAACATTAAAAGATAATTCTTTTTTTTTTTGTAATTTTAAATATTGAAAATGAAAATGTTGAGTTTATACAGTAAATAATTCCAGATCAGCTGTATCTACTTTCAATTGTTGTGTTTCTACTATGTTGTGTAAAACGTCGTTTGTTAAGATCATGGATTTTTTTAAAGAGGGCACGTGAATGGCAAAGCAGATACTATTGATTGAACAGGGTAAGATTTACTTTACTAAAGCAAGTTCTTTGAATCTTTAGTAATGTCTTTAAAAGTCCCCGCCCCTCACACCGCTCCCTGCCTCTCACACCGCCCTCACACGGCTCCCCGCCCGTCACACCGCTCCTACCCC
>VXAX01005711.1:23684-41784 GCA_013399835.1 Leptocoma aspasia
CCGCTCTGCCTCTCGCTCCTCCCCTCTCACCGCTCCCCGCCCCTCACTATCGACTTGGTACTGCCCCTCACACCTCACGCCGTTCCCTGCCCCTCACACCGCTCACCGCCCCTCACTATCGGCTTCGCACCGCCCCTCACGCCGCTCCCCGCTCTCAGGACCCGGCCCAGCCCCACCCAACCACTCCGAACCGCACACGGCGCAGCCGCTCGGGTTGGTGCGCGGTTCCGTGGCCCTGCCCTGCCCCGCTTGGTTCGCGGCGCTCCCGGTCCCGCCATGGCGCTGAGGAGGGGTGTCCCGCCGGGCCGGCGCCCTCCGGCAGGTAGGGACCGGGGCCGCTCCGGGCGCGGTGAGGGGCTCTCCCGCCGCACCGTCCCACACAGATGCAGCTCCTCCGCGGAGAGGAGCGGCCGTGTGGGACCGGGAACGGTGGAGGTGGAGCAGGTCCGGGAATGGTGGAGGCCCCAGCAGGTCCCGCAGCCGCCGCGTCACGGGTACGCTTGGTCGGCGGGTGCGGGGCTGGCGCCGCTCGGTGATCGGGTGCGCGTTATTGAGGGATAGCGAGAGAAATGGGTGTCCATGTTCCATGAAATAGCTGTCTCTAATGTTACATCCGTATCCCTCGCCTCCTGTAGTAACGTGAATTTACTTCCCCTCCACCAAGCCTCCCCACCCCGATGTATCTGTGAGGAAGCCTTCGAGCCTGCTGTTCCAGCCGCCGCTCTGCCTGTGTGGCGGCTCTGAGGATGTGGTACCGGGATTTTAAGGATGTAATGACGACGCCTGTGTTTGTTGGGGGAGCGTGTAAATGCATACAGTGTGAGCAGCTCCTGGGCCATCCCAAGAGCTCTGCGGAGCTGTCTTAAACACACCGGTGCGTGGGCTGTGTCCCGCCTGTTCTGGGGCACACGCAGAGATGCTGCAGGCTCAGCCTTTGGAGCTGGGGGCTAGGCACTGCAAGGACAGTCACTGCAGGCTCAGCCTTTGAAACTTGAGGAACTGTCACTACAAGGCTTTAAACCAGTTGGGGCTTCCCCTCCGTTTATTGGGAGCAGTTAGTGCCTGAGGAGCACATACTTGTCTATCTCCCGGTACCCCTAAGAACTGTTCTGTTTGCTTGAAAGTATTTTCTCGAGTTTTTTTAATATGCTTTTACATGAATTTGATATGTAAATACATTTTTTCAGCTTGTCTCTAATCTGTTCCTGGACTTTTATGTGTGTGGCAGGGACAGTTGAGCTGTACCTGAAAAGGCCTTTAAAACACTGCAGTCAGTGACCTGGAGCAGGTGCTGGTCTTTCTCAACTTGCATGATAGGAAACTGCAACTTGTAGACTGGCAAGTCTGCAAGTAAGTCTTGCTGAAGCTTATGTATGACTGCAATGGGGGCCGAGGGGTGGAGGTAGCAGAGTAAGTGGTTTATTCTGACCCAGGATTCAGCCAAGCTGTCTTTGTTTTCGCTTGGGTTTGTTTTTGTGTTGTTTTCTTGATTGTTGTTGTTGGATTTTTTTTTTTTTTGGAGAGGGGAGTATAAAAGGGAATGTGCCTCCTTACTGTCTTGTTTTATTTGAAAAATAAAATGTGGTGTTTTAAAAATAGGAGTTAGTAAAGACTTTGTCACTTAACTGTTAGATTGCATGGCTAACGGGTCAGTTATAAAAATCAAAAAAGTTAACTCTGTATTAAAAGTTTGACATACCTCTCTATTGATTTGGAAAGCAAATTACAAAATAGCTTTGTGGTGCATCCCACATGCATTTATGTTTAACTCTTCCCCTACCACGGATGTGTGTGAGCAGGTGGGACAGCTGTTCCTAGTGTCTAGTTTCAAGTCAGTGCAGAGATGGAAAGGAAGACTGGTTATTTTTTATCAGTAAAGATAACGTTGTTTTGTGGGCCTATTGGTAATAGACACAATTCCAGACTGTCCACATTTCAGTATCTCTTCCCATGTTGAGTATCTCTCTCCTCCTCGCCTAGCTCCCCTTGTGCTTTGTGTAAAGCCTTATTGTGTTAAAATGTCTGGATCTCCTTGCCCTGCTGAATTAAAACTAAAAACAATGCTTGTGTCTAGAAATTGCCAGTCCTGCATGTGAGGGAAGGTCCCAAACCAAAAGTTGCAGGTCTAGGTTCAGTTACCTTTTTCTTTTCCTAATTCCAAAATTTTAGAGGTTTTCCCGTTTGTGGTTTGACTGGTTCCTAAAAAGACAAGAGCCTAACAATTTGTGGGAGAACACTTGGGATAACTTGTATTGGTGTTCTGGATGAACTTATATAAAGAGAAACGATGTCAAGAAGATCTGAGATCTTGAAAGATGCCAGGGCTTTTTTTGTGTGATCTGGTTTGTTGTTGTTGATATTTGGTTTGGGGTTGTTCGGTTTGGTTTGGGTTTTTTTACATGCTTTGTCATTCTAGTCTGAAGATGCCTCAAAGACAAGGAAGAGTTTCACACCTTATGAGCTGATGGTATTTAGAATCTCAATTATCTTTACTGGTAGATACTTGGAAACAAACGGTTGAAACTTCCATTTCAAATACTTTTAATTTTGCAGTTAGGCTGCTAGAAGGATTAGGTTCAGTCTAGGTCTCCAGTGTATTTGCAGCTGCAAGATGGCTGGGCAAAGAATTTGCTGCTTATGCAGCAGTATAATTAACTGTATGTATGTAATTTTAAAAAGAGAAGGAAAGCCAAATCTAGCTATAGCACAACTCTGATATTGTAGTGCTGCTTTGGACATGACTGAGGGAAAATTTTTGTTTCTAAAATTAAACCTGCAACCAGGAAATACAAGGTCAGGAGTCAGACTTGGTAGAAAATGGGTGTTAGTTACAGATGGATACAAATGCATTTCTCATGCTAGTTAGTTGAGTAATTCTAGAAACCTTTCCCCATTCCCTATTCTCTCCCACCCCCAAATTTCAACTCTAGCCTTGATTGTTCACAATCAGAATAGGAGTCTTGCTGAGAGGTGAAGCAACTTGTTCAATAGGATGAGAAAAGAACACTAAGGTTGTTCTTTCTTACTTACTCAGAGTTTTAAAACTTCAAATGCTGTCCTGAAGAGGGAGAAAGTATTTCTTTCAGGAGAATATTTTAGATAACTTTTTTAGATAGAATGTTTTTAGATAACTCTTTGAACAGAAAGAGAAAGTTGAGCAGAATTCAATTTTCAGACATGCCTCAGAACTTAAATTGTTTTTGGTAGATTGCCTGTAGCTTAATTAGTGCTAATTGGTTTTGTGATTGGCAGATATGTTAATAAAATATAATTAAACATGTTGGAACACAAGTACAAGATGAGTATACATCTGGTTCTTATCTGCATTATTAGATTTATTCTGGAATACCCTAAACTAATCATGAAACGCTTATTGCTGTTAGTCACATTGTTCAAAAACCTGAAAGTGTTCAGATGGTGATTTGGTTTTCTTTTTTGTTTTTAAAATATAAATCTGAGATGTAACAGTTTCTGGGGAAGAATGCATATTAACATAGTAATGTGTTAATATAGTTAGCAGTGCCTGAAACCACTCTGATTTCTTGATTTATGGTGTCTGGAAGTTGATTTGAGTCTGCCTTGACACAGAGTTTTGAAGCCTTTGCCGCATCTCTTTGGCTATTCTTGTGTATGTGTGTGTACAAGTAAAGCATGGAGCTAAATACTGAAAGATGATTTCTGGTTAATGGTTATCTGGGGTAAAAGTGTTCCCTTCTTGTGTATGTAATGTGGTATGTAATTCTGTAGGTATTTTTACTTACATTTCACTTTCTTCTTGCAGTTAAAGCTGGAGGTATGAGAGTGTCTAAAAAGCAAGAAAATGGACCTGTTGAGAAAAATGCTAAACCTTCAGGAAAAGAAAAGTCAAGGTATTACAATGCAGGGCTTGTTCTCCCCTGCCCTGTAGTTCAAGATCATAGGTAATGATCTTTGAAAACAAAGAAAACTCTTCTGCTACAATAGTTTAATTCATAAATTAATTTGTGTGATTTATAGATAAAATAATACTGATATTGAAATAAGTATCAACTTAAAAAACTCCAAAACCCAACAACTTCAAAACCCAAGGACAGTGCCTTGCAATGAAAGGCAAAGGTTGAATCTCATCTCTATTGTCATGTTTTATGGACAGAAATTAAAACCATGTATTACATACCTGTGCCTAATAAAGGAATGGTCAAACAGTTTCCAGTGAAGTAGGAAGGAACTTTAGTCTGTCAACATTCTGAAGGAAATTAAACCCACATCAAGTACCCCCAAGGAAGAGTCCTATCTCCTACAACTCTTAATTCCTATTTCAATCTAAAATCTAATTTGGCTTTTGCTGTTTGCTACTTTATAAGGTTAATCAAGCTGTTTTGCCCCCAAAATGAAGGTATGCTTTTATTTTGAATAAAGTAACAGCGACCAGTTGATGTGGTCATTAAAAAAGTATTTTCTTGCAGCTTTTTCAAAGACTGAATGTTTTTCCTAAATAGATGTACTTCTCTTAAATGTCACTTAACAAAAAGATAACTAATATAAGGATATGACAGTAAAATTTGGATGAGTTTTGGTGTTACTGAAGTTTTTGATTTTTTGTTGTTTTCTTCTGGGATTAGAAGTTTTTTATTTTCACTTGTTGCTAATTGTCTGGGTGTAATTTTGCAGCTGTCTTTTCCATACTCATAGTTACCTAATAGTATAAACAGATCTTAAATAACTTATATTTGTCAGTGTAGCAAAGCGTCAATTGCTAAATTGAAATGTCAGTAGGAAATGTCTTGCTTGATCCACAGAATCATTAACTTAACTAAAGCAATATCTGCTTTTTCGAGAGTCACATACATGGTACTTGGGGTTTATAATGATTTTTCCCTACTCAATTTTAAGCTACAAATGTGTCAGTGGCTATAATGGTATCATCAGAAGAATGTGCCATCTGAAGTTCTTCCTGTTGAAGTAAAGTATTTCATATCCACAGATTTATTTGTGGAATATTGGTAACATGGTGTTATTAATTAGAATATGGAGAAGTTAATGGGATAATCTTGTGAAAAAAAGTTCTTGCTTAACAAATCGTTGCTATGAAAGGAAACACTCTCCAAAAGTAGAGGGTGAATTTTTTTCATGGGTCTAGGTTGGAATCAAGAAAACTTTGTAGATCAGGATATAACTGATGGGCTTCTGAGAAGTTATTTCACAATGTACAAAAAAATCCTTTTTGAGATATTCAAGGATATTTCATATACAGTTTTTTGTATATCTGAATAAAACAGCCTGTCACACAGATTTTCTGTTGTTCCATTCTGAAACAGCATGCCTTTTTTGATGTTATATAGTTTTTAATGTGATGAAAAGATTTCGCTCCAAACCCTAAATTTATATTGCAAAATGTTTTGTATTAAGTCTGGAAAATGAAAGTGACAAGTGCTGAAGGGTTTCTGTGAGATGGAAATGGTAAATAATTTTTTCTTCTGCTTTACAGTGCTATTGTCAGTTTTGCAAAACCTCAGAACATGGGTGTCTTGGTAGCAGAAGCACTGAACAAAGTAAGTCTGCAAGAAAGAGTCAGGGTTTCTTCATAAATCTAAATATGAAAAAAGTTTAAAAGTGAACTTTCCTTAAGCTGGTGTCTGGCAGTTGCAGGTGTTTCATCTGCCACTAAATGTTCTTGGGATAACCTATTTCTGTAGTTGTGTGTGGCTGAGCTGCTGGATGGTTAAAAAGTACCTGGCCTTCTCTCCTTACTGTGATTCCACTCCTGTTACTGGCACGTGGCCTGGGTAGTTGTGCACACCTGTGCAGAGAAGCACAGCCAGGCAGCGAGGGGTGTCCTGCTTGGCCATCCCAGTCTGGCCATGCTGGGATTACAGTGCAGAGCAAAACCTTGCCTTCAGTGCTTTATCCCACCTTCTGTAAGGGTCCAGCAGAAATACAGAGCTGCTGGAGGGAGGTGGGTGGCGTGAGTGGTGGGTGCAGGGGACACCAGCATAGTGGTGCAGTGTCCTGCTCTGTGAATGATCCCCGGGACAACAGGCACAGCATGTCCTACTGCTGCCCCACATCTTGCTCTTGCACCTGAGGCCTGACAGCACTCAGGCAAGTGCCTTCTGACTTCTCCCTTAGGAATACTATGGGATCCTCATCCCTAGAGCTCAGTAAAACATCAGTTGCATCATTTCAACGCAAGCCTTTTATCAACAGTTGTGTTTATAGCTTTAGCCTGTAAATCTTGAAATTAGACGTTTTTAAGGAGAACAGATAAAACTCATCCTCTTTCTCTTCCACCTGTCCTCACCTCCTCTGTTCTGACCCACCGTTTACTTCTCCTGTTGGTTTCCAGAATCTTGTATATGAAGCTTCCTCACTACTTTAGAATGTGATTGTTTGCTACTGTAATAATGATGATTTTGAACCTGGGAAAATAAGAATTTGATTCAACTTACTGTTAACTCTGACATACTGATTATTTGTAGTGTTTCCCTTATCTTGGAAGCTCATTCTATGAACTACTAAACAAGGGAAGAAAAAAAAAAAAGAAAAATTCCCTAAAGGTAGTCAGACTAATATCACTTTGAAAATAGAAATTATAACTAAATATACTGAGTTAGCATGAGTTCTCTGTATTGATCACTTGAACTTTTTGTGGGTTTAGGTTTTACTGCTCCTTTTAAGCTACTTTAATAGGATGAAATTTAGAAAGAGAATAGCTGAAATTCTGTATTCTATATCACAACTTTTTTTCTCCCCCTTTTAATGTTACAGATGAGCCACAAAATCCATGCAGCAACATTACAAGTGGCTCACCAAAAGCCACAGCCTACCTTGGAGAAGTTCATTCTGCCTAAAAGAATTTACATTATTCAACAGCCACGGAAATGTTAAAATAATCATTAAAATACTTATGTTTAGTTAAAAGTGAGTTTCTATTCTATATAGCACTTAGCACACTGTGGTGAAGTGCTCAAAAGCTGTGTGCCTTGTATCGCTGTGTTTCTGTTACTGACAATAAAGTATAAGAAGAGTTACTAAATGTACTTAGGATTTATTACAATATCATGGCTTCTATCTAACCTGGTGTTACTGGTATGTAGCAATTACTCAATGCCAAAAAGTCTTAAGTTTCACTTCTGTGTGAGTTTTGAGTGAAGGAATGGAAACTGTCAGCCCTGTTGGTTTGGTTTTTTTTTATTTTAATGATAGCAAAGCTGATGTGAATTTCTAAGAAAGCAGGTCATGACTGAAAGACATGGAGCTTCTTTCGATTGAACCTGAGGTTTTCCTCCATGCTGAATGCATGCCTGAGGCTTACTGCATGATAAGTAATTCACAAAGTCTTGGGAAGGATTTCAGTGCAATGAAAGAAGTATTTTTGGCTTGTGTTTCTTTCTGTAAGAAAACCTAGTTCCTCTGCAGGGATCCAGCAAGCAGGAAGAACTGAGTGGAGACAGTCTGTTTGAACCTATTTGGGGCTGGGGTGGATAAATGAAGGAAGTATCTGACTTGGAGCTGAACCCTTGGCATAGGAGGGCAGGTAGCAGGGAGGAACCAGGGTGCAGAGAATGCTATGACTGGAGTTTGGAGTTAGACGTGGTAGAATGGGGTATGAGGCTTAGCACTGCCTGGTAGTAGTAGGGTCATGAAGGGTCAAGCTTAAAAATGGGGAGGAATAAGCATAAATCCCAGTTCAGGCAATGTCCTTGAGCCCCGACTTGCTTGCAGTGACAGCTGGGACAATAGGGAGAGCCAGAGGATAATACTGTCCTGCTGTTGGGAGTTGGTTGTGGAGCTCCACTGACTCAGAATTTAATTCTGCTGTGACTATTTTTTTTAAGGTAGTGATTGCAGAACAGTATTATCCCAAAACTGATTCTTTGACCCTTTTGGGGTGCAAGAAATTGATCCCCACACAGAGTGGAGGTTTTTGATTTAGTTATAGTTGTGTGCAAAAAGGAGTGCTGGGTGGTGAATTGTCAGAGCTAGCACGGAGACAGACCAAGGCAGGCACATCTGTAGGTTACAGCCTCAGGCCAAGCAGATCTTACTTCACTCCATGGTTAAGTTGCTATTAGCTTCTCCTCTCTGTTTCAGTCTCAAGGTGTAGTGTCCCAAGAAGTCATGGTATGTGCTCAGTGAGCAGTGGGCTCTTGGTGGGCAGAGGGGGCTGAGCTAGGGATGTGGCTTTTACTATTATAATTATGATATAATGAGGAAAGTTCATGGCAAGGGCAAGTTCTCACCACAGAAACAGTCAGACCTGGGGGTGTGTTGGCCCATCATATAAGGTCCTGAATAAGAAGGGTGTGATCTTTTTATTCCCTCCCCTTCAAGGTCCTAGGACATCAATTTTCTTTTTTCTACATTCCTGTGGCTGTTGCTCCCATTGCTTAATGGCTTTGTTCTCTGTCTTATTATTTGGAACTTTGCTCCTGTTATTCATCAGTTCCCCACTTCCATACTTATGATTCTTCTTATACATATCATAAGTCTTACTTTGGAACATCATGTGTTTTCCTTTTTCTGAAAAGAATCACAGGGCTGATAGTTAAGTCAATTGCTTCATGATTTCCCAAATGCAAATACATAGTGCTACAATTAAGACAAAACATAATAGGGTTAGTATTAGGAAAACAACAAGATAAAACATCTCATTTAAACTCCCTGTAGTGATGGTGACTATCTGAAAAGTGTCCCACCATCCATGTGCTCTGTCTCACTTCACTTGTTCCAACCCTTGTGTGCTTTCCACATCACCATGGACAGTGATTAAAGTATTTTATCCATTCTTCTGAGCTTGTTTCAGCAGTTGTTGCAGATCATCATCCTATAATAATTTTCTTACTAAAGTGAGATTCATCCCAATAGGGGTGGGCAGCAGATCTTGAATCAGCATATAATTATACTGCAGTAGCTGATATAATGTGACAGGAGCTGAATAATTGAGATCCCACCCATTGATTTTGGTGGAATTACGAACACAAACATTAGAGTAATAATTTGTATCTACAATAAGGTTATCTACAAATGATATGAAGCCACAAATTGTTCTCATATAAGCACATAGTTTTCCAGTATGTAAAAGTACAAGTTCACGAGCTTCATCAGCATGGATTTCAAAATGACAAACACTATTCTGGATCCAGACAAATGTCAGGGCTTTGGTGTTAGTGCACAGGTGAGTCCCAGTTCCCATATAGTGCCTGTGCTAACACTGATGGTTTGCCATTCCCCATGGGCACATGTCCTGTGCTCTGGCGTAGGGTTTGGTTATGATTCAGGCCTGGTGCAGTGACTGAGTGATGGACACTGAGGCTCCTGAAGGGATTAGTACCAGGACTGTGCTATTGATGGTATTATAACTGACTAAATGCCACCAAGGTTGGAATTCCTTTGCAAATTCAGTCATTATTCCAGATTACTTTTTGAAGTTCAGTGGGTGAAGGTGCCTTCTTCACCTTCTCTTAAAATTGCTGCAGCTGCTGTTGATTGTATCTCAGCGGAGCTCAGACGTAGCTGAGAGGCAAAGAACCTTCACCTTGGGTTCCACCAAGTGCCTCTGGATCAGCTATGAGCTCGCTCATTGATTCTTTCCCACTGAGGCAATGTGTCAGATAAGAGCCATTGATTAGTTTCTAATGCTGGTAGAGAAGGCCACAGACGGTGCTGCAATTTGTTTAAATCACTTGTTGTTACGCTCTGGTTATTTATAAGTACTTTAGCATCTGTACAATTTAAAATTCCCAAGTCCCTGTGGTTCCAGTCACATCTCTTCTTGTTCCTTTTGGAGAAGTGGGGGTTTGCCCTTGTAGCCAAGCTAACTGTCTTGCATGGGAGGCACTTAAGAATGGTGACCACATTGGTTTAAGTGTAGCAATATTAATCTGCATTACTAGTTCTATTTGTTTAAGAAACCAAGGTGGATTAAACAACATTTGTTGCTGATCTGCATTTTTGGTCACATGGTCTAATTTCAAAAATTTGTGGGGATTGAATTTTCTCATCCTCTTGACTTGGGAATTGTTTCAGTTTCAATAATATCTACCTTGAGTTTAAATGTTAGTCCTACATTATGGTGGTCCCAAAGGCATATAACAAAAACAGGTTTAACCAGGGTAACATTATACCAACAATTCCACCTTTTGGTGGCACAAAATTTAAAGTCTTTTGCGCTTGATTCTATTGTACTATGAAATGTTGAAATCTGAGTGGCTTTCCCATGTGTAGATCCATTGATCATTCTGTAGCCTATCTGAATTTTTTTCTTGGGTTGTTCCTTTCAAGAGAGGAACCCAACTATATCTATCCCGACCCTACCCATGTTCTAGATGTAGTTCAGCTCCATGCATAACCAGAGTACTGAAGCTGTACACTAAAACTGTATACTTAAATTCATGCTTAATGTAAAAGGTGATACTCAAAAAGTGGTTATACTGTCAATGAGGATTCTTTTTAGAGTGTACTTTCCACATGACTGCAGTGGGAAGCTATTGCAAACATATGAGATGCTCCCTCTAAAATCAAGGGGTCCTGGGAAGGTTATCCAAAGTTAGTGTTGCCATTTAACACTGTCTGCGTCTTTACATCCATCTATCAAATGTAAATACCCTTGTGTTGACTAAAGATTAAATTATGATCACAGGAGGGGATGATTAGTAGCATATGCAATAAATAATTTGATTATACCTTGAATAAACAGAAAAAATTAAAATACTGGTTCTCCTTTGAAGACAACTGTTTTTTATCTCTGGTTCCATAACTGTGACTGATAGCTACTTGTGAAATACTATCAGTGTTATCCTGGACAACAGCAACAATATCTACTTTATGGGTGTTGAAGTTGTAGGTATGGGATTTGGAAAACAGTCTGCTTTTGTATCTTTTATAGCACACTTCTATTCCCCAGGCTGGCTCTATGGCAGTGAATATTGATATGAATGTCAGTGAACAAACAGGACTTAAGTCAAAGCTGTCCATGTGTCAAATGACTATCCATGCTCTCAAAGCCAAAAATAGCACAGTGCACTCTAATGTATTGATGGCCAATACATGCTCCCTATACAAAGAACAGTCATAAAATCTTTAGAATTCTAATCTTTATGCTTTTTGTTTCTGAAGAAAATCAATAACTAGTGAAAAGTTGTAGGGTCTGATTCTGCAGGCCTTTATGAACATCACTTTGTATGAAGCTGAATGTTATTTAACTGGTTAAAGCAGTACGTTCAGGGAGGGGGATGTGCTTGGTGTAGAAGGGAGCTGTAGTAAATCCCTTTTGGGGCATGAATCAGGCAGTCATGCAGGGATTGCTAAGGATGGAACAGTTCTGTTAAACAGCCCTAGGCACTGCACTGTGCAGTGCACACTTGGCAGTGCAGTCCCACAGAGACAAACTAAGTGCATTCAGTAACTCGAGTTTCTGGCAGGACCGTGTCTGTGGGCAAACAGGAGTTGTGCAGCATAGGCTCAGCCCATGTATGTCAGCTGCATCAGTCCCCCCAGCCCAACAAGTGCAGGTGTGCCCTGCAGCAGTACCCAGGCTCCTGTGTACCTGGAACTCTGCTGCAGGCTGCTGTGGGAGTGAGGGCCCAATGGCCTGCCAGAGAGCAGGCTGGAATGGAAAGGATATTCCAGGTACTACCTGGGTAAAACTTTCACATGTAAAAACAGGTCGAGACAAGAACTTAGGAGGTCTAGCTTCGATAAACTCTGTTTCATGGGTTTGCTAAATGTAGACCAGGTGCAATCTCCTCTTCTGCTGTAAGATGAATCTTGCAGAGCAGGAAATCCTGGCAAGCGTTCTGTTCCATGGCCTGCTCTGTCAGGTGGTGTCCAGTTTGTGTTTGCACCATCATTGATGATACTGTGATGAGGCTGTTGTGCCTTCTGTTGCAGGGAGTTTGTTTTATTTACTTCAAACCTTAATACTTAGCTTCCATTATTTAAATATGAATTGCCACCAAATTCAGCACATAAATAACAAATACAGTAGGTTTGCTAGAAAAATCAAACCCCTGCAGGAAGACTGTTTTCAGGCTTTTCATGGACTGTTTCAAACAATGCAGGCATTCAGTGAGAAGGACATGATTTCAGGAAACTATTTCTGCTGCTGATGTTCATTTCACCGTGTTGGAGGACACAATGTTGGTTAATATGCAGTTGTTACTAGCTGTAGCCCTCAAAATACCTTAGAGAGATGGGAAGCCAAGGGACAATGGAAGCTGTGAAAAGAGATTTCAGTACACGTTGGCTGGTTCAATGTCTTTGTCAGCTTGGCAATGTCACATGTGCTGTTTGATGGCCTGGGACATGCATGTTCTGTTGGACTTCTCTGCAGGGAGGAGTTTCCTCTGGGGCAAGGAAGAGTCTCTACCCTTAAGCACTTGGCCCTCCTAGGGTGGTGCTGGACAGAGCTGCGTGGGAATTCGGCACTGTGCAGCTTGTCATTGGTCTAGCAGGAGCTACAGTATATGCTGTTCAGTGCACTGACCAAGGCCTGAATTGAGATGGTGGGATCCCTGGCTCTTGTGTTAAACTGCAGCAGATGAAATGGCAAAGAAATTACACATGGGGAGACTGGGAAGTTGCAATAAAAGAGAACTACAGCACAAGACTTTATTTCAATAAACAAATATTAGCTGTTGTTTAATGCCTTTGTGTGTTCCAGGATATACTTGTTCAGCCTGTTCCTCTTTAAGTGGTATGCATAAATCTGCAAATCATTTCAAGCACAGTAACCTCTGCCTGGCATATCAGCCCCAAAAGTCCTGATAAGTGGTGCATACATAAGCCAAATAATTCCCTGAGTTCACCTTTAATTCCAGGATAGAAGACTTTATTCTTACAATGTAAAAAAAAAAAAAATTCAGTGGTCAAGTCAGTGTCATCTGCCATACTTGTATGGTTCCTGTTGTGTGCAATTCCTACACCATGTTCCCAGGAAGGCACCTCTTGGTTTGGAAAATCTTGGTGTTGTTGAGAACTCTTGTTTCCACATGTTGTCATTCCTCCTCTTCCCACCTTATACCCTCTCGCTGCCCTTTCCTCCTCAGCCTGTGCAGGACAGATATTTGCAGCTGGTCAGGTGGCTAGAGTAATGTGTACTTTTATAGTATGTTTATGGTTCTTGTGGCCACAGATTCTACTCCTGGCCATTATGCCACTCTTGCTCAATTTTAATGAAAAACTTCTAGATTATATTATTAGCAGAAATTTCAGTCTGACACTTCATTTATAATGGGCTACCAATGTTTAATTCATTCCAGAATTGAAGAGAAGGACTCTTACAGTTCTCAAGTCTGAGTATTGTTGAGTGTCCATCTAACAGGGACTCTCCAACTCTCCAGTTGTTTGTTAAAGCAATTTTATAGAGGTTTATAACTCATATCAAGGGAGGCTTATGCAGTTTCAAAGGTTATTATTACAAGTGTACTGGATTTGCCACAAGAGGTTGCTGTATGCCTACAGCTTGTTACAGCTCTGCCAGCTGAGCTGCCCTCAGAAATACAGCTGTTTTCTGCCAAGGAGGTGTATTTTAATCTGCTGGAAAAGTTCCAAAGAAAAAGAATAGATAAGTTTATAGAAACATCATTTGGTATTTCATGGGGACATGACTACCTAGAAGCTGTACAAGGGCACAATTCCATGGTAACAAGAAGTGGTGTCAGACTCCCTACCCTCCCTCCAGTCTCTGGGTTCCCAGCTGGAGTCGGGTACAGGTGAGGCAGCACAAGGAACAGGGAAGAGTGCATAGAAAGACTATATTGGTATTGGGTACATTCAGTGTGATTTTCTCAGTTTGTAGATGCTTACATAGTATGTTTCTGAATGTGGTCACTTCAGAACAAATTCATTGCTTCATGAGCCAGGCAACATTAGGAAGTTGGATATAGCATCCCACAGTTAAGAGTTATGTATCAAGGGATGAAGTTTCTGAACCAGTCTCTATACACAGTGTGTTTCTTTTATATTTGGGTTGTCTTCTGGAGAGCAATTCAGAAGTTACTGTTATGTAAAGGAATGATTAAGACTTTTCTTAAGTTATGATAAAAAATGTTTTATATAATAGGTATAATTTTAGTTGCAAAATATGCAATTACCATATACTCAAATAGAACAGTCACTAAAATGAAGATTGATAATAAAATTTAAATTCAACCTTCTACTTTCATTGACCATAACTTTCTTAAATTCCTTCTAGTTTAAATTTTTCACATTCAGTATGTTTTTTCAAAGCTAGAGACAGCTAGAGCAAACTGAGCTATCTTTAAGCGACATAAACCTGAAATATTTGTTCTTTATATGTTACAATCAAGAAATATTAAATAATGAAAAGTAGGTTATCTATTAAAAAATAGCTGAAATTGAAAACTTTTAATTTGGTTTGTTCTGTGGATCTCAGCCTTAAAAAGTAAAACAAGTCAAAAAGACAAATTTATATTGATTTTGCTGAAGCTGTTCACAGGTGCCAGCCAAAGGTGACAGGTGTGTTGCTCATCTCTGGTGTGTGTGCATTTGAACTCTTCTCCAGTAAAGTTTGTTGAGGTTTCTGTAGACAGTACTTGTAAATATGTCACAAAGAGCCCTCCGATTATGTCAAAAGTTCTAGCTGCTGGGTCTAAAATTGCTTTTGATGCCTTAAATTGCAATGAATAAAAAGGGCAATAAAGGGGGTGATGGGGAGGTGGCAGAATGTCCTTCTACTTTGCAGACCTGGGCTGTAAGGAATTCAGGAATTTGGCTGGCAGAAGTGGCTGCACTGCAAGCTTCTGCTGGTTGAAGTGCATATACTGTTCTAATAAGCTTACAGCTCAGGAATAGGAGGTTTTTTTTCTTGTCTCATGCTCGGCCAGTGAGAAGGTTCACAAAGGGAACTGGGGGAGGTACCCAGAAGGGCCTGTCTAGGTTTGGGAAGGAGGGGGTCTGGCATCATTCACCCAATGGTGAGCAATTCCATTGTGCAGCACTTGTTTTTTTCTTTTTATTATTTACCATTATTACTGTATTTTACTTTATTTTCAATTATTAAACTGCTATTATCTCAACGTACAAGTTTTTTTTTATTCTCCTCTGCATTCCAGTGGGGTGGGGGTGAAGAAAGGGGGTTGAGGGAGCAGCTGCATGGTGTTTCACCTCCAGGTGGGTTTAAAATCATGACCATCTACTACCTTAAAATCAGTAAATTGAGGGTTTTCTACCAAATTATTATGTTGCATGAGAATTAATCTGGTGGGATAAAAGCATCTACATTGAATGGAAGCCTCTAAAATTTACAAATTACCTTCCTTGAAGGCACCCTCCAAAACCAAGAATTTGAGTTAATAGGTTAAGATGAGAAGCATGAACTAACATAAACAACACTGAAGCTGAGCTGAAAAAGGGAGAAAGTCTTATTTCTAATTTCTCTAGCCCCCAGCATATATGTTAATACAATGAGCACTGCTGCCATTATATTTCAGTGTGATTTGATCCTTGTTTTCCTAAAATAAAAAAGCTACTAGAAGCTTGCATGATAAGTGTGAGACTGAGGAGAGCCACAATCTTTGTGAGAAGAAAGAAGGAAGAGCTGAAGAATTTCAGTGGCTAGGAAAGGATAAATCATCCAAACAAATGTGTGGAAGGAGCAGAGGGCAGAACAGTTTAAGTTGAACAGCTGTGAGCTAAATAACTTCCCAGAAGGAAGCTACTGATGAGAGCAAAAATCTTTACGTTCCTGATATCAAAAGCATTGCTCTACTGAGACAAATAGGGAAGCACTAGAATTGATTGTGAGCTTTCCTGTGAAGCAGCAGGACCTAAATCCAATTGACTGTAAATACTATTTCAAAACTTTTGGGTTCATATCTAGAGGAAGAGACTGTGAGCACTGGACCCGCTGAGGAATAGATCCCACAATAGTGGAGTCATAGCTCAATTTCTTGTCACAGATTTCAGAGACAAAGACAAAATCATAAAATGCTTCCCGAGCTTTGACATTTCCTTTGAGAAGGAAAATTCCTTTATTTCCAGATATAGGCCTCGTCACACTGGCAAAATGTAGGGAAGAGAATGTGATTAAGAGGATTCTGCACTGGAGAAAAGACAGTGTGTTGCTGGCTGAGGTGTATACAGCATCCTCGCCTTTTTGGAACCGATCTTTAGCTACCAAGCTGCAGAAGTGACCGTGAAAGAAGAGTAAGGTCACTAATTGCTGTTGCTCTTGTCACCCTGAGGGCTTTGTCTCCAGTTCCTCTGCTCTTCTGACACCAAACAAGGCAGTTATGGCCAACGTTCTGCAGAGAATGTGCTGCTTGTGTATCAGCCTGTCACTTCTTTCTGAACACATACATGGATTGTCTTGTGCCCCTTACAGACACATTGGAAGACATTTTGTGAAATGCTCACATAGTGTAGAAAATATTCTAGAATACTCTGGCACTGTAATTTTGCAGTTAAATTCAGATTTCGTTTGTCATGATGAATTACATATGAAAATCAATCAGAGTTTGCAGAGAAAACACCAAATCCTTATTTATCCATTTATAAATGTATTTTGGATTGTCCCTATATTTTCCTTTTCTGGTGTGAGGAGGATTCATTTTTGTATTTAATTATGTGAAGTTGTAGAGGTTGTGTGTAGCAAGGGTAAGCACATTGGCCTCTATGCAGGGAATAGCTGCAGTATTGGACACTTGGGGTGGAAGAAGCAAGCAGCTTCAGGTTTGGAGAGAAAAACATGTCAGCTGAGTGTTTCTGCTGACATTTTTGATTGATGTGCTCATAACAATGGCATGCAGATCACAACTGCTAAATCTATGTTATACTTAACATAGTTGATACCAACAGGCACTTCAGTGCTAACCCCACTGATGTAAGACAGTCATCTATCTACATGTGACATTCCCAGCCAGAGATAATGCTCCTTGGTGGCTACTTTGGTACAGCTAATTGGGGTTACCATGGGTGCCACACAGTAAAATTACCAGTACGTTGAGTTTTTTCTCATAAGCTGCCATCTGAGCTGTCTTTTTGAGGAGCTAAATGTTTTAACACTCTCGCTGCCTGGCATCATCTTCAGCCTTCAGATCAGTTTTGAGGATTTCTTCTGCAGTCTCTCATTCTTCAGTATCTTGGAAAATATGGATGGATAGACTGGGAACAGTGTTCACTGCTGTATTCAGAGGTAATGCCATCTCTACGTGTGCTTGCTGATCCCTCGTTTGTGCAGGTGAAGAACACACTGGCTTCTTTTGGAGCAGCAGCATTAATGCTGTGTGGCTTTGCCATGGCAGCCCCGAACCCTTTCAAAGGTGCTGCTTTCCAGGACGCAGTTTGTCTTTTTCTGTGTTGTGGGCAGGGCCACACTCCTTGTTCCTACACCTGGCATTTCTAATCTGGCTATCTGAAATGCCTTGCATGGTCTAGTTCAGAAAGTAACTTGGATCAGTCTGAGATCTTCACAGAACGACAGAATGGGTCAGTTTGAAAGCGGCCACAGTGGGTCATGTGGTCCAACCTCCCTGCTCAAGCAGGGTCATCCCAGAGCACATCGCACAGGATTGCGTCCAGACGGTTCTTGAATACAACCACCTGTGGAGGGAGACTCCACAACCTCTCTGGGCAATCTGTTCCAAATCTGCCGTTATTTTTTACAGTATTTATATTATTTATAATCCATTCATCTTCTGCCGTGTGTAGCTTTTATAAGCTCCGATGCGATTACTTCCATGTTCCTGATGGAAGGCTGCTTTGGTGGAAGTGGATGGCCTCCGGTGCGGGGCTCGGGGCAGAAGCCCCCAGCCCCCGGCTGTGCCGGTGGGCTGTCAGGAGCAGAGCTCAGCCGGGCAGAGCGCACGGATGGTGGGGCGCTCCGAGCAGCACGGTGCGCGGGCCTGGGCACGGCTCTGCGGGGCGGTGCGGTCGTTGTTTGTGGAGCAGGAGCCCGGCCCGCTGGGGCGGCCTGGCCGGGCGGGCAGTGCCCTGCTGAGTCCCTGCTGAGTCCCGCTCAGCGCTCCAGCCCGGCCCCGCTCCGCCCCAGCCCGTCCCGCGGGGGGCGGGCGCTGCCGCCGCCCCTCCCGTGAGCTCATCCCGCCGCCGCGCCTGCCCAGCCCGGAGGAGCCCGGAGCAGCCCGGGCTGGGCCGCGCG
>VXAX01005711.1:41816-117457 GCA_013399835.1 Leptocoma aspasia
AGAAAAAAAAAAATGCTGCTTTCTGGAAAGCTTGTTTTCTTGGTGGTGTTTGGTTTTGGCATTAGAAGGCGAGGAAGAGCCGCTGAGAAGAGGCACACGGCCCGGGCAGAGCCGGCTGCGGTTCGGCCGTGCGCGGGCAGAGGCTGGGATGGCATGGGATGGGATGGCATGGCATGGGATGGNCTGTCCATGGGCATTTCTCCTTGGGTTGGCATGGCATGGCATGGCATGGGATGGCATGGCACGGGATGGCATGGCACGGCATGGGCGACACGTGCGTGTCTCTGGGCAGCGACCTTTTCTTGACGGCTGGAGCAGAAGGGCCTGCCCTAGAGGTCGTTAGTGTTCCTGATGGGATCTCAAGTATAACTTGATTCATTATTAATATGTGAGTTACTGATAGTGTATAGTAACGGTGTATTTTAAAGCAGACTTTCTTAAAGCTTTCTGATTTCTCAATACTTGTTTGCCATAGCCTCATAAGGCGTATTTGTTGGATAGGGGACTGGGTCCTGGATTACTGTTTTCAGAAATAGAACGTGACTGGAGACATCTTTGTGTGAGGGTGCGCCCTGGGGGATAGAAGGAGGTTTAGATCTGCTTGGGTGTGATGGGAAATGTGTCCCCTGCCCGTGGTCCCTGCTCTCAGCCCTGCGGGGCAGGGGGACAGTGGCACTCGCCTGCTCCACCTCAGATGGCGGTTTCTGACAAAGCCAGTGCTTTTGCACCATTTGGAAAGCCAGCAGCTGAGGATGTGGGAGGCTTACTTTGGGCTTCTATGACTGCTGGGTGTAAAAACAGTTGGCAAGAGGTTTGTTCACTGGTTTGGAGTATTTTAAATGTTTTACTCATCCAGCCTACTTCAGAGTTTTGCAGGGTTATTCAGTATATGCAGAAGTCCTATGTTACCTCGTATTTTTGATAACTGTTGCTTAAAAATAGCCTGATACTTAAAAATTGAAAATACCAGGGAATAAGGGAAATAAATGTGATGTCTTAGATCCTAGAAAATTTCCTCCCACTGTTGTTTAATATACAGTGGCCAAAAATGAACCTTTCCCATTTGTTCTGATCTGCTGTTTAAGTAAAAAATAGTACTATATTATTAAATAGTGTCAGTGAGCAAGGTAAACACAAGTACTGCTTCTTTTTGCTGCTGCTTGGGTAGTGTATTCAGAGCTTCATTTATGTGGATGCTCTGAAGTGCTGGTTGCCTTGCTTTCTCAGTGTAGCTAACCATTGGAATGTCCAAATGGTGATGAATTATATCTGCTTCAGAGCCAACATATTTGGTTCATGGCCAGAGTTGCTCAGCTTCCCATAAGAGTCTGTAGGAAAAAAGACATTTTGTGTGTATGACCACAGTCCTGAAGTTGATGCCATGGCAACTTTTTGATCTGAATTATATGTTGGAAGGCAGCTGAGCAGCCTTAGCAGAGGTGTTTGTTTTTCTTTAGCTGAACTTCTTCCTCTTATCAAGATTAAACCTTTCTTTGAAGGTGAAAGATTATTTAGCAAGCTTTCAAACTTGTGCATATAAGAAGATCTGCCTGATCTGTTAGTTGTTAGTAATGACACCAATAAATATCTGTAAATTGTAATTTATATCCATTATTTTAAAATTAAGGTTTATATGTAGGGATGCTGTTTTGACTAAAAAGTGATGTTTCAGGCTCTGTCAGGAGCCAGATCTTCATGTTTTCTGGAAAAATAGAGAAAGGTCAGCTTTAGGTTTTGTGTGTGGGAAAGTCTGAGAAAACTGGGTTAGTTAAAGTCTTTTGGTTGCTTTCAGCTCCCAAGACTTGATGTGGAGGTTGGAGAGTTTTTTATCACAAAGCTGTGGCAATGGAAAAAAAATCTCAGCATATGGCTTAACAAATGTGTAAGGTGTTATTTCTTAACAATATGTTTTGTATAGGAAGCACCACTGTTAGAAAACTGACCTCTGAATATTGAAGGCATAGTGTAACACCAGACTGAAGAAACCCCAGAAGCAAGCTCTGAAACATTACGTGATCCCCACTGCATTAGGTTTTGTGTTTAACTTTAGTTTGATAAATGCATCTTTTTTTTTTTAATAAGTTTGTTTCTGTGGAGCCTTAACCTCTCTGATCTTATCCTGAAGGGAAGTAAATAAAGGGATCAGTCACTCATTAATGCAGAATATCTGTTGTGTGGTCTAATGTTAATGTCTGTTTGCTCTGCTGTCTCCTACTATCCTTTCCTTTTAAAATTCATTGTTTAGTACAACTGAATTAATCCTTCAGTATTCATTGTGCTTGAGAAGTTTCGTAAAGCTATTTCAGCATGCTTAATTGACTAGATTATTTATCTAAGTATAAAACTCTAGAGCTCAGGGGATGATCTCAGTGCTGTGTTTGGGCTCTCCGCAGATATTCTGGAGTCTCCTGTGGTGTCCATCTCCTGCTCACTGGGATGTAGAGAGTCTGAACTTGAGCACAGATTTTCTTTCACGCAGTTTGTGCTTCAGTCAAACAGGATGCTTTTGGTCTCCTTTCATAGCTAAAAGGTCCTCTTTCTGCCCCTCCCTGTCTTCCAGCTTCATAAACTGTCAGTGGTTTATCCAGTGTAGTGATTTCAGATTTCTGTGCTGTGTAGGTGATACATCACTGTGTAGGCTTTTTTCGTCCATCATTGTCACTCCTGCTTCTTGAAGTATATGCGTTCTAGTTCATGTTCATGGAATTACTTTAACTTCTAAAAGTCCTGTTTCTCTTGCTGTGTTTCTGGAATTTTGTTTTTGCTCCCCCCCGCCCTTCATCAAGAGGAGGCCTGCTAAGCCATAGGCTTAATCTGTAAAGGTACTTTGTTACTAGAATATTCAGCTTTGCAATATCTAAGCCTCAGTGCTTGGCCTCCTTGTGTAAAGTGTGGAGATACTCCTGTGCCTGAGGGATGTTCAGGAGAGTGTGGGAACAAAGGCCCAGGCAGCTGTGCCTGTGAGAGTTATTTCTCCGCTGCATGATTGGGAGCATTGCTGGGATGTGGGCTTTGTTTCCTGAGGTGTTGTCAACAATTCAGTATTTCACATATTTTATCCTCTCTGGACTACTGATTTCTAGTGAGAGTGCCAGTTTGAAAGCAGAAGTTCTACTGGGTTTTGGAGTGACCAGCTGTGCAGATGAGCCAGCTTGGCAGATGTGAGGTGTCCTGTTGGTGCCTTGTCCCACGGGACAAGTGCTGGGGGGCTGGCAGAGAACGGTTTGCTCTCAGCCTCATGCATGGTGTAACACCTCAGCCTGGGATTCTTGCTGGGCTGCGGGAGTGATGGTCAGTGGTGGCAGCGGCGAGTTCTGCCACAGCCCTTGCTGAAATTTAGATTGTGGTCAAATCAACAGCTGCCTTTACAGTCTTGATGCTGTTGAAGGTGGTGGCAATGCTCACTGAATTATGCCTATCTGACCTTTTTCTGTAAATACTCTGTGTCAACAGGTACAGGGGTTATGGTTTGCAGTGTTTGTGAGGTGACTGACTTGGTGGGGCACTCTTTGTGAAGCACTTCTCAGGCACTTTTGCAGTCTAAATGGCCAAAATAATTTTGGGAATGCAGCTGGTCTTGAAGTCATCTAGTTCTTCCTCATGTGCATTAGGGAATTCAGCTGTATCTAGATATGTATGAAACTGGAAAACTACATGCAGCTTAAAGTTCTAGTGATCTTAAATATTGTAACTACATAATAAATATATACAATATATAAAATATATACAAAGTTACAGATATGTATTTTGAATGTCAGAGTGATTTTTATCAGCTGCCCTTAATTCATGGTGATGAAAGTTAGAACCTGTGAATGACAGATTTCCTTCATGTTTTGTATTTCTATAATACAGGGTGGTGTTAAAAGAGAAAAAAACTCCACGGCCTACAGTAGAATTGTTTTCAGTCTCATTTTGCTCTGCAGCTCTTTTCCCCTGATTAGTGATGCAAGTGTTAGTGGAATTTATCACCTTCTTATTTTTAAGAAAAGATGGCCGGTGGCTCAGCTCTGTCAGAATGACCCCGTGTAGGGGGTGTGCTGGTGACAGTGGCACATAGCCTGCCTGGCACAGAGGTGTCACGGCTGGCACGGAGCTGTCGGGGCCCGGGGGGGATGCTGAGGGCGGCTCAGGGCAAGCCACAGGCACACAGGACACGGGGCGCGTGGAGTGTGGCTGCAGGCAGGAGCCTGAGTGCTGAAGCTCTTTGTCCCTGAGTTTCTTACCCTTCGGCCTGCCTGTGCCCCTATCTAGCTCAGACAGATCTGTAATTAAAATACTCAAGAATTAGCCTGTTTGCAGCAAAGCCTGAAGACTTTGTGAGGAGCCTTTTTGGCTTAGGTGGGCTGTGGCGAGCACTCCCAGTCCCATGGCGAGGCACCCTTGGCCACGGTGGAGGTCCCTGGCTGTCACATACACCTACTGAACAGTGGGAGCTGGTGTCACCTGGGCCTCGGAGCCCTTACAGTGCATTTTCAGAAGTGTGTAGGATGAGAGGGTGAGGGGCTGCTGCTTGTTTGCTGCATATTTCATGTATTTGATAATTAACTGCTTTAAGACCAAAGGGTTCTGTAAAACATTTGCTGCACTACACTGAAGTTGTGTATATGGTATAGGTTTGTTTTTTTGTGTTGTTCTGTTTGTTAGTGGGGTTTTTTTGGTTTATTGTTTGGAGGTGTTTGTTTTTTTTTTTTTTTAAGACTCGATCTTAGTCGTGGTTAAATTTAGCTCCATCAGGAGAGAAGCTGGAGCTTGTTAGCGCACAGGAAACGCCCTGACAAGGGGTTTTTGATGTGTGTGTTTGTGTGTAAATGTGAACTCTGCAGCTCCACGATGGAGTCAGGCCTGCGGACCTTTGGGTAGGTCACAACGGTTCTGCATCTTTAGATGTTGTCTTGGGTTCTGGTGGAACTTTGCTACATTAAGTATTAAATATGTCTTGACTTGTCAGAAGCTGGTAGTTTAAGTTAAATCCAAAGCTAAGTTTTAAGTTAAATCCAAAGCTATCACTCTTAAAACAGCAGAGGTGTTTAATTGCTGAAAAGGCAGTTCAGATTTTATCTGCTTCAGCTTTGTTTTATCTCAAAAAATACCAGAATTTGTGTAGTCTAAAGATTGTGCTTTTCTCTTTTCAGTCATTTACAATTAAGCTAATCCATTTCTATCTTAGCAGGTGTCCCTTCCTTAGGATCTGTATTTCTGACCATACTTTAACAATTAAGTATTTGAACAATATCCGAGTAAGAGTAAATAGAAGCACAATATGACCTTTGCTTTTTGAAATTTAAATGAGGTGGAAGTTGGTAGAGACCTTAACTTGTGGGTTGGGTTTGATTATTTTTCTGTGTTGTGTGGTTTTTTTTTTTCTTTTTCTGTGTTGTGTAGAGTTTTTTGTTGCTTGGGTTTTTTTGTTACTGCTTTTGAACAAGAATGACAAAACTCAAAATATTCTTAGTGTGAGTTTTAGGGAGACTGGTTTTGTGTTTTACACCAGAAATGCCTTTGACTTCAGTTGATTATTTAGTTAGTGTGCTTCAAGGTCTGTTCTACACTGGGCTAAATATGACTGAAGTTGCAAAGGGATTTTTTTTGTGTTAGTAAGGACTGAGTTCCTGGATTTTTCTACAAAATTTTCCAGCAATTGAAAGTTTGAAGAGGAATGTTGCTACCACAAAGCACAGGCATGGTAAGATAAAATTTTCAGCACTTCCCAACTACTGATACAGACTGTTTGTGTTCGTGTAAGAATTCCTTTGAAAAGTTAGGAGACCATGTGACAAGACATAAAGGGAAGACTTTGATTTACTCTCAGATAAACTATACTTGGCAAAGGTAGAATGGAGTATAGGAACATTGTGCCTTCTAGCATCGTGTGCTAATCTGTTGTGCAGTTTCAGAATTCAATGGTACTGGTATATTCAAAGCTAGTAATACAGAGCTGGTGTGTGTGGTTTTGTTTATTTATTCTCTGTCTAAGCCATTCTTTGTGCCACTGTGGTATGTCATCAGATATTTTCTGTGAGTTTGCAGTAAATCACTGAATGATTGATGGCAGCAGCTTATAAAGTGTTTTACACTCATTTTGAGGTACTGGGCATAGTTTGAAAGTCTGAGGGGAAAAAAGGCCTAATTAATATTGGGTTTTTTCCCTGAGCAAAAATGTTGCACTTTGTCCTTAAAAGACAATAAGGAAAAGAGAGCAAAAGTGACATTAAATTATTTTGTTCTGCTGGAGTTCAAAGCTTTGTAAAAGTCTGCTGAATGTTTTGTCAGAGAGGACTTGTTTCTCTTTTTGCTCCTCCCATGCCCGTGCAGAAGGCTCTTGCACCCTGTGTGCAGTGTGTGCCACCAGAACTGCCTTGGGTCTCACTGGGGATTGGGCTTCTCCAGAAAGCTCCTTTTGTGCATCCCAGGCATCTGCTCACTGGCGTCTGAGGAATCTCACACTGTCCCACAATCTGGTAGAAACAAGTTCATTTTCTACCTGTTTTCATCATCTCTGCTAATAGGAAAAACAGATGCTTTTCTTCTTAGTGAGCCTTGCTTGAGCTTCCTTTCTTCAATTCTCAGTCTTCCCCAGGAGAAAAACCGAATTTCGTTTCTTTGTGGTATTTCTCCTGTTGGCAGGATTTTGAGCTGAGTGAGTTCTTGTTGGTGTTGCATCTCTTCTCTTCGTGTATCAGTGAACTCGACTCATGTGATGTACAGTGAGCTTGTAGGCAGCTCAGGAGCAGGTTAAGGAGAGGCAGTATACACCGTTGTGGCAAACTTGTAAAGATTTACACAGACTTAAAATTTTAATGAATAATTACTTTTTAAGTATAAAAGTTTATATTCCACTAGTAGTCAAATTCTGGTTGTGAGGATTTAAACTGATTTATTTTGGACACTTGCCTATGGAAGGAATGCTTTCTGGCATCTGAGTTAGAAGCTTTAGTGGTGCTTGGCTGTTTAATTACTGAAAACAACAGGACAACTGTAAAATTTTAATAAATATGGGCTTGCCGGGTATTTCATATTTTTGGTAAGAGCATGTAACATCTTGTCTACACCAGGGAGTTATTGCAGGACGGGGGAGGGTGTGGATGTGAAGCACTTTCCCCCTTGTATAGACAAGCCTTTAATTTTTCATGAGTGAACTATGGGATGTTCTGGGTATTCTATGTTTTTGTCCTTAATTTGAGTTCTGCAGTGGCTGACAAGGAGTTGTACCTCAAGCATGTGTCCAGTTGTTGTGAATAATCTCCTGTTTTGGGGTCTGTGTGTGTAAAGAGAGCCCACACAGGCCAGGCTGGGGCTCGGGGAGGCCTTGTGTGTGACCCCATTGGGGCAGGTGCTGCCTGTCAGGAACATGCAAACAGCTGGTGTTAATGCTCTAACAAGGTCTCTTGGTGTGACTGCATTGTACATTGGAATGAAAAGTGCTTCAAGGGAAAAGGCATCGGGAGAACATGGATGTTAGAGTGCTTCCTTGTAGTTTACATTACAGAAGAATGCCTGAGTCTGGTCCATAAAATAACATAAGCAGGTAATTAAAAATAGAAGGTTTGCATTTCACAAGAGACAGAAAAAGGCAGCATCCCAGGATCTGAGGTAGAAAGCAGAGAGAGTAATATTTTTGTTTTGCCTCATTCCGATGAGTGAGATTTCAGGAAATAGCCAAGCTTATCTAACAGTTTGTTGTGATTCAGGGGAGTGGCTTTCCTTCCTTCTGTACCTGCTTTGAGATCCTTCTTTTTTCCTACGTTGTCTCCTCTGTAAGCACAGAGAAGATGAATAGTGTCTAGCGCAATGCAGCAGGAGCACAGGGCTGACCCCACCAGCCATCTTGTAAAGGCTCCACCAGAATGACTTTGAGAAAACTGGCCTTTGCTCCTCCTAGGTGAAATGGAGATAAGATTGTTCCCCTTCCTGCAGGCTGCTGTGAGCTGGCATATGTTCTGAGGTGCTCTGAGGTTGAAGCAGCAGTATATATAGATACCCAACATACTTTCTGCATTATGTGACTTTAATGTCTGTTCTTTAGGCATCCTCAAAAATGTTAATGTTTAATTCCAAAGTTTGCTAATTTATTTTGTCCACAAATATATATACCCTTCCTTTTGTGTGTGTGTGTAGTTGTGCAATTGTGCTAATGTGTCCTGGATAGTCCAGTATGTTTGAGCTTTGTGTTCCTTGTCTTCCTGCTCATTCCCACATCTTAGGGTCGCTTAGCACTTGCTTTTGTTTTATTTTTTTTTAGGAGGAGGAGGGTTGCAGGAGGTACTGTCACATTATATTAATTGTTATTAACTGTCTAATCCAAAACCAACACAGGGATTCATTTAGACAGTTATGTTCTCTGAAGGAAGTAATTTTGCTTTGTATTTTTGATAGAGGTTTCCAAGATTTTCTTGTGTGACTTGCCCTGACCAGGGGGCTGGACCAGATGACCTCTAGAAGACCAGAACCTCTAGAAGTTCTTTCTTCAAAAGAACAACCTCAGCCATTCTGTGACTCTGCCCTAATCAAAGAAGTCCTAGTGAGTCCTAATGTTTTTCCTTTCTGTCATTTTGGATAAGCTGTTGTTGCACACATACCACTCTACCTTTAGTTACTAATGCTGAGGATAGTTATCCTAAGGAAGAAAACATCAATTTCAATTTGATATCAGAGTAGTATATTTTAAAAGCCACATTAAAACCTTCAAAAGTGTTCACTTGGTAATAAATATGTTCATCTCTGCCTGTGAAGCAGGAAGTAAGTAATATGTTGTTTGTGCTCAGATTTTGGATGGAGCTCTGCATTTGATTTCTAACAAAAGTGAGTGGCTGTGATTCCCAGCCATTTCAAGATCAGGTATTTTATGATTACGGTTTATAGAAAAGATGCTGTCCCAGAATTTCTAAGGGTAGCTGACATGGAGGAGAAAAGATTGACACCAAATACAGGTGCGTGTTCTGGTCTGTGTTTAAATAGAGATCTGTAGTGTTAGGAGAAAACCATTAGTAAAATGGGAGAAAAATTCCATGAAAAAGGAGAAGATAAAATCCTGAAAATACCTGATAAGAAGGATGAAGAATATAGGAGATTTGGAACTAGATATGATAAGGAATTAAAATAGAAAGAAGCTTTGAGTTTTATTAGCACCATCTTATATTATCATTCAAGGAAATACAGCTGTCTGTATTAGTGTGATGTTTCTTTAAAAAAATAAAAATCTCAGGCATATTACATTCATTGAAAACCTGCAAAGTTGCTGTGATAATCAAAAAAGTCACGTCTTTTGTGTTCTGGACATAATACTGACCTGGTTTGGGGTTTTGTTGGGATTAGTTAGTTTTCATTTTGTGTTGTGAGTCATAACTGAAGAAAGGGAAAACTGTAGAAAAAGGTAGATGGCTGTGGTCTTGGCATTTTCTCTAGAGGGTCTCATCAGAATGGGGGCAAAAAGTCAAAAACACCTCTGCTGTGGTCAGATATTTTTCATACAAGAAAAAGGTGTGAACAGGTAAGATTTTCAGGTTGTGTTGAGAGCTGCTGTTCTTCTTTCCCAGTGTAGCCAGACAGGTGATACCCTCATGATTCTCCATCTGCATGATTGCTGGATCCTTGGGATTGGTTCAAACAGGGGCTTACGACCTCTGAAGCGAATAGTTCTGCCTTGTGGGTGCTCTCCATCTGCTTCAGTGAAGATCAGTTTCCTCAGTGCTTCAGGGTAGTAACAAATAGTGGGGAGAAGTAATCTCTTGAAATGGTGATAAAGAGTCATTTTTGCAGTGTCTGGCACCTGCCCAAGATTTTTGGACAGCAGTCAAGTGACGTGACCAGCTTTTCCCCTCTGTTGGCAGCCCTCAGGGACACTGGCTAAAATAATCAGCGATTTGGTAAAAGACTAATGTAGCAGAAAACTGGGTGATTGCAGGGCAGAATAGTTACATCTCTGGCATCTGGGAAATGAAATCTAGATCCAGACTGGTGGGAAAAAAGCTACTGCAAAAGCACATTCTAACAGCTAACATGATAATGAGGTTTTTCTCACACTTCCTCATCTTTCACCTCTTACTGTATTTTAATAGTGCTTCAGGGTGTAATTCCACTTCAGAAGTGAACAGCAAACTGGAAACCGTGCTGTTCTTTTGCAGTTCCCTTTTAAACTGCTGCATAGCTTTCACTGGGTCAGGCGAGAGGGAGAAAATGTGGAGTGTCTCACTGGTAAGTTTAATAATAATTAGATGGTTGAGTGAAGAGCAAATAACGCAAATGTACTATGGCTTGTCAGTTTTGTATCTGTATTTTATCTGTTTTGTACTTATATTGATCTTTCTGCATGAGAAACACCTACAAAGGGTAAAGGCCATAATTGTTTAGGGTATTATATAAAATATTTTAATAATAACTATTTAACTTTAGTGGGTCTGGCTAAATATAGCCTATTGGAAACATTATATATGCCACTCTCTACTTGGTTGTAGGGACAAAGGGTCAGGGACAGGCTTCTTGAGTGTATGCTTTATCATTTTCATTCATGCATTTGAATCATCGTAACACAAATATATCTCACTGAAAATTGTATCTTAAACGCTATTCTCTTCAAATGTCTGTTCTTTCATGAATTAGTCTCATATCTGGGGATATGCCCTGTGTTTATTACAAAATGCTAGCTATTGATGGCCCAAAATGTAGTAATTTTAAAGGATTTTTAAACTTACACTCTTTGATTTGTTGTATCAGTAATACCTTGCTCCTTTAAGTATTGTTTTTTGCTGTATATTCGTCTTGTTTGAAATCTTAAGTTCAGATGAAGGACTTTGAATTTGCCAGAAAATAGAAATGTTGGAACTTCTCTGTGTGACACATAGAATGACACTGTGAATGTGTTTGTAGGCAGTGAAAGCAGTTCTGAGTAAATGAAGTTTTCTTTTGAGGCTTAGGATTTTGGGATTCAAATGTTTGAATCTTCGGATTCAAAAATGCAAAATACATTTTAAAAAATACAGATTATTTGAAGTATGTGTTTAATAAATCCCACACTGAAAGGGTGGAAATCCTTAAGTACTTCTGTGCAGACAGTAGACTAAGATGTTCTGCCCTTTATTCCTTTGCAAATAAATGCTCACTGGTTTTCAGGATCTAAATATGGAGGCTTGAACACAGCTGTGGGTAGTAATGTAAGGAGTGTAAGTGTCAGGAGTTCATGGGCATTAGCTCGGGTGCTTACCTGCCGTGTGGGATTAGTTTATTTGACCTCTGCAGTGGTGATGAACCCCTGTGGGTAGACCTTTGAAAGTAAGCCCCTCCGAAAGGCGAGGGAGGTGGAACAAGAGCTGTGGATCGTCTTGTTCCTGATGTTGATGTCTTCAGTAGCAGCTTTACATGGAAAACATTCCCCTGCAAGGAAGTTGCTGAGTTTTAACGGGAGACTTGCAAGCTGAGTGAAAACGTGGAGAGATTTTTCCATCTCTGCTTTTTAGAGGGGCTTCCTCAGGTAATGAAGTACTTAACTTAAAGAGGTTGAGACATGAGCTATTGAGACATGAACTTGCATATGCCCATGCTCCCGACTCTTTCCATGACCTAAGATTTGTGGTTTTTAGAGCTGACAGTGTTTTGGAGTTGTTCATAAAGAGGCTGATCATTATAAATTCTTGAATCTAGGGACTTTCTGCCCTTTCCCTTCATGCTCTGAGCAGGAAGCATGCATGGAATGTCTCCTGCATCTGAAGACAAACAGTTGAACTGGTGGGAGGACAGCATCCATTTGAAAATGCTCTTGGTGTGAGCTGGGAGCCCACCTTTGTCAGCAGCTGACAGGGTCTTCAACAAGCAGAAGAGTTCTGTTGGGGTGTTATTTTTAGCACTCTGGGATAGGGCTAGGTCTCTCTGTGTGCATGACTCACATAGCAAAAGGTGAGTTGCTTTGGAAATACTTATCTTTCATTTTCGCATTTCATTTTATAGGGGAAAAGGAAGGACGTGGACTTTTATTTCCAGGTAGTAGAGACTTTTTTCATATCTACACTGAATGTGGTCTGAATAAGCAACCATCTTACATACCAGTTCTGTTCTGTGTTGGAATAGATCCTTGAAGAACTCTTTGCACAGTAGGGAAATTGGCCTCAATTCCAAGAAGAGAAAATCTAGGATGGAATTGTCCTTGATTCCTTTTATTTGGTCTCTCATTAACCTTTATCTATATAGTAAGAATAGGAATGGCATGTACTGTAGAGTTTCAGTTTTATATCAAGCCTGTCTATTCTGGTTAATAGAAAATTCATACTTGTTGTATTTGCAAAATAAGGAAGTTAAATATAATATGTGACTTTTCAGGTCTTCCCCTTCCCTTTTTTTCTTCCCCCTGCCGCTCTATTCTAGCTATGTATGTAAAATACATTTCTTAGATTCTGAAATTCATTAACACCTTCAGGTCCTTCCATTGCATAATGCAGGCTTTCTAACATGGTGGATGGGCCTTGTATGCTTATTTTGATAAATTTATTTTGCTTTGTATCCAGTAAGTAACCATAAATTGCTTCCTTTTAGTGTATTTCATTTTTTGGTTAGATGATCCAGTTTTGGGGGTGTGTTTGTGAGCTTCTTCAATTTTCTTGATGCTGAAATTGGAGAGGGCTGATGAGTTTCCATCCTTGGGGAAGCAGCGGGAGGTGTTGCAGAAGCCGTTGTCCCCGTGTGTGCTGGCAGAGCCGCAGCGTGCGCTGCCCTGTGCCCAAGGGCACTCAGCGGGTGCCACCCTCAGCACAGCTTCCTGCTGTCCCTGCCTGCCCGGGGACCAGCTGTGCTGTGCCTGCTGTCACCTGTGGAGCTGCTGGAGAGCTGCGTCTGGAGGATGATCCAGGCCCTGGAAGCCTTCAGTCTTCTGGGTACTGCTGGTTGTATGTGCTTCAGGTTATTCATAGGAGCTGAGCAATTCTGTTGTACTGATTTCTCTTTCTCTGCTTTATTTCATCAAATGAAGAGAACTTTCTGAGGAATCCATAGTTTTTGGATGGAAGACTTTTGCTTTTCCTGTTGATTTCATGTGGGGTTCATGGCAGTCTGTTACATAAGACAGCATAGTCAGGTTACTTTTTTCCCCCCTTACTTGTTGCCTATTCTGTACTGCAAGTTTTCTAAAATGAGATACCTTTTGAATTTTTGAACGGAGAAAACAAATGAAATTACAATTCACAGATGCTCCCAGAAAGCTTTTTGAGAAAGTGCTCTTCATAATTCCTTCCATTCTGTTCTCCTTGCTCTGTAACTGAATGTCCTGCTTTAGGGTAAATTTGGAAGAAATTCCCCTAAAGGGTCTTTCTCTAGAAGGCAAATTTCAAGCAGCCCCTCTCTCAACTGGTTCGGGAAAAAATTTCCTTGGAGAAAAGTGGAAAAAACATTTAGTTAACAGGCAAAGAGAAAAAAAAAACATTCACTAGCACAACAAAGGAAATTAAACAATATTAAACAATAAAACCCTTGCCCCTTCAGACGAGAGGACGAATTCAGTCCCAGGCTGGTATCAGTTCCTCTGGCACTGGAAATGCTGCGGCCCAGGCCGACCCGGCCTGGCCGGAGGGGTGTGNACAGACGAATGGGGATAACGAGCCTCATGCAGTCAACCCAGGACACTGAAGTTACTTCTGTGAAAGAGTTGTCTTTGAGGTTTATCAGCCCAAATATATTTTTCTTATACTTCATACTGCTCTGGAATCTGCAGCCGTTGCTCACTTGAGGTTGACTGTAAAGTGTGCCATGTGGCAGGCAGAAAGTGTTGTGGGGACGGAGGAGTTTGTTCCTCAGTTCCCCTGTGTGCTGTGTGTGGGGACAGATGGGGGTGGTGCCATGTCCTGCTGTTATCCCCGCTGTACAGTCTTGCAGTTGGCATTTCCAGATGACACCAGGCTGCTCCCATTGCTGCCAGTCAGGCTGCTGAACTCCAGTCAGAAGTTAGAGCTTGATTTTAGTTTATTTTGCTGAAGTGTCTTACAGCAACCTACTCAGGTTTAACCCTGTAACTGCAATTGGATGTGGAGTATGGAGAGTGCTGCATTATTTTTCTGTACCAGAAGACAGCAAACTCTTAGTTGCTTAGTTCAAGTATTGAAACATTTCTTGTGCGTCAGTACCTCGCTTAACCAAGTGACCCTGTAATAAATAAATGTGACTACCAAAAGGTTTCTTGTAATTACCTCACGGTTTTATTTGTATTGATCCTGTCTTTTTTTTGTTTCAACTTGTGTGAATGGACATTGCATTTATTTTTGTTTCTCTCCATTGTTCTCTAGGAGCAACATCTAAAATGTTAAAGGCCGTTCTAAAAAAGAGCCGAGAGGGTGGCAAAGGCACCAAGAAAGACCCAGGTATGAATATTATTGCCATGTTTTATACCCCAGGTGAGTTGAGCACTGCAAACCCAGGAGTGTCCCTCCTGAGGTGCATCGTTGCCCGTCCCAGGGGCAGCTCCCTGGCCAGCTGCTGCCTGGGGAGCAGGAGCTGCAGGTGTGGCCCTGCCTGGAGGCTCCAGTGCACTTACTCCTGCATCTCCAGGGGCAGCATGGAGAGCAGTTGGTCTGGTTGTTGCCCTAGAAGTACTGAGAGCAGGCTGTGTGTGCTGTGCTGCCAGGCCTGCTGAACCCTCAACTACAGAAATGCACTTTAAACTGCTTATTCGTTACGTTATTAAAAAACTCAGCACTTATTATGGATTATGGACAGTAGAATTTTTTATTATGTATGTCTTTTGAAAAAAAAAATTATTTAATTAGTGAAAAGTTATTAAGCTGGTTATCAGGTTTCTACTATGTTCTAGTTTTTGCTTTAACTACAGAGATTTTTTGAAGGTAAAAGTAATCATTATCAATAAATCTTACTTAAAATAAAACTTATTTTACTATTAACCATAAATTTAGTAGGCCACTACTTACCTGCACTACGTTCCAGGAAGAAGGGTAACTAAGAGCTCTCATTTTCAAGGGCAGAGAAGGCCCAGCAATGCTTGCTGAGGAGGAGCAGTAGCTGTAGATGTGCAGGTGTTGGTGACTGGTATGAACCTGCCTGCTCTGTGCCAGGTGTGCTGAAGTCTGCTGCAGTGGCTGGAAAGCTCATGGACCTGAGCGAAAGTTACCTGTTTTTCAGAGTTACATTTTTAACTTCAAACTACTGATGTAGACTAACTTTTCTGATTTTCTGATGAGTTTGATCCTAAATTATCCATAAGAGTAAATTTATGCTCTTTGGCAACATGAACTTCTTATTCCCAGAGTAAATACAAATAAATCCAAATACTTCTTAAATGTATAAAGCAGAGCATAATAAAGCTGCCACATCCTTGCTTATTGGAACTTCAAAACAACACAGTCCTATTTTCTTGAAGATCAAGTTGTATACGTGTCTTGCATTGCAGCTTTTAAAACTGAGTCCTGTTACACTGAGTCCTGCAAGGGGAGGGTATTTTCAGTGTTCTTTTGCAAAAACTGGTTCTGAGTTTGTCTGGCAGGTAATGTGCTGTTCTTCAGGAAATTTCTGTGGTCTTAGTGAAGTTTTCACTCTGCCACAGTTCCTTTCTAAATGACTGAATGATGGGAGCTGTGTTGACTAGAAAAAACAGTGACACTAGATCAGAGTTGCACAGAAATGATCAAGAGCAAGACAAAAGGCATCCTGTTAATTTTATGTGTGCTGCTGACTTGAAGTTGCCAGCTGGGGTTGTTTAAACAGAGTGGGCTAAAGATTCCTGTGGTGAGGTTTTCACTGGTACATTTTTTGTTAAAATACTAGATGGAAGTTGGTTTTGGCTCAAAAGGAAGATTGGACTGTTTAGAATAGAGCTCTGACCAGGCTTTGATTAAAGTCTGAAGCTTGGAAAAACCATTTTTGTGTAGGTCAGAAAGCATGGCTTTTTATTTTAGGATCTCATGACATCTGTCTGTTTTAATGCGTGCAAAAGAAGATTTTTCTCTGGTTTTGCAATACGGTGTTGCTGTATTTCTGAGCAGCAAGGGAAGAGTTAGAGTGTGGTAAGTTTTTTGGTTTAATTTTTGGTTTGGTGGGTTAGTTTATTTGTTTGGGGTTTTTTGTTGTTTTTTAAGCGGAGCTCTAGAGTTTAATATATTAATTAGATATTATGGAAACCAAGTATTGGGAAAAATTGGTGAATAATGCCTGACTGGTGAGAGCTAGGGCAAGGAGGACTTCAGGAGCAGCTTTTTAAAAGAAAATAAATAATTTATACATTGAATTTCAGAGATTTTGGCTTTTTTTTTTTGTATTTGAAGATGATGTGAAAAGTTTGAAGAGAGATGTGTGCATTCTGTTGTGTATTACACCAGGACTTTCTGTAAAGCGCTGTCCCATTTATTAGCTTTCTCTGTTATTCCAAAGGACATTCCAGTTCTTCCAGCTGTAAGACATTTCTCCACTTTTAGAAAAGATGTGAAGCAAGGCAAAGAACATTGGTCTTTGTAGAGCTTATTTTTGCTCGCTCATCTCCGTGGTCTTTAAACTGAAAACAGGGAGGAACTGAAGGGTTTTTTTGATTGTAGTTTTCCCACTTCGTGGCCCTTTGGATAGGGAATAGCAACAACAGCTTAAAATAGCTTAAAATTTCCTGCTCTCTGAAGAGAGTAGAAATGCACCCCGGCGATGGGAGCTGACCAGAGAGATAAGACTGTTAACGTGGCCATGGCCATTCTTCCAACTGTTGTTGGAGAGAGGAATGCAGTAGTAAATTTAGATGCCTCTCTCAGCTCTGTGGGCACATGGGCTTGATTTTTTGCTTATGAAGTTTTGAAAAAGTGTTCAGGTTTTTCAGAGTTTCTGAGTGTTGGAGGAAGGAGACAGCGCATCTCATTTGGGCCACCCTGAATGCAACTGGGAAGACTGCATGGTCTTTTTTCAGTATATTCATGGTTCAGGAGTGGTGCTGAGGAGCTAGAAGGTAGTAAAATCTCTGTGGGTCATATAGTGAGCGGCCCAGCTGGTGTAGCAGGGACACCAGGGTGATGAGTTGCAGCTGCACCTTGACCACATGTGACCATTTGGAGTCAGACTGGAAGGGGTTTAGGATAAACTGCAACAGCTTATTCTTAAACTGAAGTAACCCCAGTTGTCCCATGGGTTGCATGAAAGGAACGCCTGGAAGTCTGTGTAATTTAGATCTGAGTGGGATGATTCCTGTTTGACTGAATAGAACTTCCTGTTTGTGTGTTAACTCTATTTTATGGGTTTTACAGCTGGTAGGCTTGTGGAACTAGTGCGTGTAGGAATGGTGGTGTTTTTTTCTTGATTGAAGGCAGGCACAGCTGTAATATTAAAAAATGGAAAAGGGTTAAAGGACAAAAAGAAATAGGACAAAAGGTTAAAGGACAAAAAGGACAAAAACCCTAACTGTTTTAACAGTAGCTTGTGTGGATTTTAATATTAGAATTTCTCATTTGCCCTGACATAAGGGCTTAAGAGCTGAAGCTGTGTGTAACGTTTTTGAAATCTAGCTGCTGGCAATGTTGATTGCAGGTTTGAATAGATTCTTAAATTCAGGGTTATCTTGAAAAAGGGGGTTGCAAGATCGAGTATTGATGCTTTGAGAGAGTGCTCTGTTGAAGAGTGGTAGAATGTCTTTGTAGGAATAACTTCTGCCTTGATCAGGTGGAAGGCTGTCACGTGGGAGTGTCACTTTTGGAGAAATGATGCATCAGAAAGCACCAAAAGCAGTAATTAGAGATACATAGTTGGACTCAGTAATTAGAGATACATAGTTGGGCTCAGACCCTGCAGTTGCTTTAGCAGAAATTCTTCTACAATCGTTTTGTTAAAATGGGTTTATTTAGATGTGGCTGGGAGGCGTTGGTAGGTAGGTGGCTGTTGTAGAATTAGATAAAATCTAAATGAAGCAAAATTAGTATGTTTAAACATGCACATATATAATTATCAATTTGTGCAAACATACATGAACAGAGATGAAAAGAGCTGTGTTGGCAGCAAGTTATGTGTAGAACAGCTTTTGCAAGCAAAACTTAGGGAAGTTATTTCTAAATGTGGATTTGAAAACAAGGTGGTTGGTATCCTACTTAGGTAAACAGATGTGCCAAATGAACAAAATTTCAAACAAACCAAATTTTTTAGTCAGACATACAACTTCGTGTGTATCCAGCTTTTTTTCTGGTTTTCTGCAGTATGAAGAAACCTGTCTCTACAGCCTTCAGACGTAGTTATTTCCATACAACAGAGATAACTGTCTGTAACTTGATTTTTCTTTCCTCTTGACCTTCTTTGCATTAGTGGTGTACATACTTGGTAAAGGACAGAACCCAAGGGGGAAAAACCCAGTCTGCACCTGTAACCTTAAAGTAACAGAAAACTATTTGGGCAATGTTTGAAACCAAGCAGGAAGGGGGTAAACAAAAACAAAGTAAAAAGTGGTACTTTCTCCTCTTTGCTAGCTTATTGTCATCAAATAAATATTATCTCTTTAAGCTCTTCCAAAGTTTCCAAGTCCTCTAGAGATTGCTGGGGAGGTGTCTCTCCAGTGGGATGTGGCAGAGCTTTCTTGCCTTGTGACCTCTGCTGAGGGTGCACATTCTTGGTCCTTGCTCTTTGTCTTTTGCTTTGCTTTGTTAATGGGCTTTATTTTCTGGATTTAAGGTAATCTCAGCTCTTTGTCTATTTGTGCCCTGTTTCTTTCGACCTACTGTAGAATTGTGTGTTTCTGCTCTCTCTCCTGTGTTCTCATGGTTGAGGTTTACTTGTTGTCCAGTTTATTTCCTTGAGGTTTTTAACTTGACCTTTGTAACCACAAGGAGATCTTCTGCCTCTGGCCTCAGCTGAAAGCAGCTGGCTGTTTTTGTTTTAGTATAGCATAGAAATTTTGTGTTAGTGACACAGTTCAAGCAATCAGAGCCAAAAGACTGTTGTTCAAGTCCTACTAGGTTACCTGTAAGTCCTGTCTGTGCCTATGAAGAGGTGATATATAAAGAATATACATAATAAGCTTCAGAATATAAACAAAAAATACTTCTTAATTATGATTGGTTTAGAAATTCTACAGAGCTACTAGTTCTTAAATGCTTAAAAATGCTTCAGAGATAAATTTGTATTAGTATTTCCTGTTGGGTTTCTGTACTGCCAGCTGCTTTCCAGTATATAATTACGTTTGTTTTCTTTAACTGTCCCAAAGTCAGCATCTTGCCTGCATTTGAGAATCTGCTTTTTTTTTTACTTACTAAGCAAAAGCTCATTCAGTATAAAATACGTGTAATGTATTTTAATTTAAAAAGAAAATAAAATCCTCCATACCAAGTTTCTGCAGAACATACTCAGTTATTTCAGATGGCTTTGTAGTAGCGTGAGCATTGTCGTTCTGTTGACCCAATATCAGGCCTGAAGGAACACGAATAATGGGAGTATTGTGCTTAGTTTGCAGTGTTCTTCCTGCACTAAATCCCATCAGAAGTTGAACATCAAATGTAGTACATGGTATGCCTGGAAACTTCATTGATGTCAGTAGAAATTCAGTGTGGTAAGTAGTTGGGACTTTCAGGTTTTTCAGCTTCAAGGCTTGTTAGACATTAATAGTAATGGTCAAATAACAAGGGACAGATTATTATGTCAACAAAAAGATAATGTTTAGAATGTAGCAGTGTAGTGCTTTAAAAGCAGAGAATCTGGAGAAACAAGATGGGTGGTTTTGATTTCTGAAATAAAAGTTACTGAAGTACTTATGCATTTGTATACATAAGACTTTTCAGTGATTACCTGCATATTTAGATTTTTTTTATTTGGTCTGCAAAAAGGGTCCATATTAATAAATCTTTCTTGTGTCTTGTTTGGGTCAGATCTGGTAGATCAGACCTGAATTTTTATGGTACTCTTTGAGACTTAGTTTGCATTTGCATTAGTTTCCTTCTTGTATTCAGGTATCTTCATGTATCTTCGGCTTAAATATGGGTGTACAGACTTCTGAATGTTTGTATAGAATGGAGGCTTTATTTCTGCATTATGTTCCATTGCAGATTGGCAAATTGTTAGTTACTTTTATTTGTCTGTCCCCCTCTTTAGGAATATTGTATACTGAACAAGTTGGATGAAATCTGTGAATTCAGAATTTCCTCTCTTTTATTCACATCATCAGATACAAATAAGAAATTGAGATTTCTTATTCATAAGTAAATATTCATAAGTAAATTTTAAGAATTGAGTATTCTTTTTCATAAGTAAAATGGCTTTCAAAGGCATGAGCTGTGATCACTTGTATGAGGTTCCACCATCCGTGTTTTACTTTCTCCTTTTCCTTTCAGCCAAGGCCCCTGTTACAAGCTTGATGTGCAGCACTGGGGCAGCACTTGGAATGATAAACTGAAATGTGCTGAAATTCACTGTCACTGAGTTTTGAAGTTTTTTGGGGTTTTTTTTTGGTTGGTTGGTTTTGTCTTGTTTGTTTGTTTGTTTTATTTTTATTGTTTTTGTTGCTAGTGGCAACTAAATTACTACTCTGAAAAGAAAAGTGAAGTTGCTGTGCAGAAAAGCCTAATCTTTTCTTAAGACCCAGACCCGCTATTTAATCTTTATTTTAAAACTGAGTGTTTTAAAAATTACTTGCCTGTAGCAGTAAAGGTTTGTTTCTCAGATGACTGTGGTCACCTAAATGCAGGTTTTAACACCCTTGTCTTGCATTACATCTCACTCAGCATTTCTGACTTATACACTCTGAACCCAGCTGAGAGCATCAAGGTACCATTCTGGCAAACTGAAAGGCCATTAAATAAAATAAGTTTGCCTATTAAAATCTAAATATGTAAATTCACTTGGCTTTTTCTGTCCAAACACTCTGTGATATTAGGCTTTGAATTTTAAGAGCAAAGGGCATTTGTGGTGCATAAAGTACACATTCACTGTCTGGAACAGTGAACTTGGAATGGAATACTTTTAAGTTTCACTTTTTGTTGTTACTCTAAAAATCTCTTGCAACTGAAGAAGCATTGTTTCATGCTTAAAATATGGAGCTGGTTTTGATTATCTTGTATTGCTTTGCCCACTTTCAGCTGCTCTTGTCAGTTATTTAGGAGCTTAAGACTTTTTGCTGAGCACTGAGTATTAAATGTGGTGAATGTCTTTTCAGAATCTAATTCCAGTGATGTATCCCATGTACATATAAACACCCCCCCTCAAAAGAAATTCTGCCCTTGAAACACATCTGCAAATTACTTCAGTGATCTGAATAACCTCTATTTTTCACTGTTTTCTTTAAAAATTGATCGGTTTTTTTAAGAGCTACAGGAGAACATTCGTATTTTGTGTACTGATAAAATAATCCAGGGTGCAGAAATAAGTGCCAGAAAGTGAGCAAATAATGTCAAGTACGAGCAGAGTTGGCAAAGGTTGGCCATTTAAACCATTTATTCTAATTTTGCCTGGGTTGTTTCTCACTCAGTGCACTTCACTGGTTCCTTTACTTAGGCCATAATGCGTTTTCTTCCCATTCCATGCTAGTTTCTCTCTTTTTCTGGTCTTCCCAGAGTCTCGAGAGCAAAATAATTAAATGTTGCTGTCCCCTGATGCATGTATTTTCCAGGCCAGCAGGCTGTGTCCAGTCCCAGAAGGCTGGCTGTGGATGGCTCCACCCGGCAGGAATGGTCAGTGCTGGCAGTGTGTGCCTGGGCTGCCTTGTCCTGCCTGGACAGCCCCAAGCCTCCTGGATTGCCCTCTCCCGAAGCTGGGCTGGCCGTGCGTACAAGCACACACACACAAACATTTCAGTTTTGAAAGACACAACCCTTCAAGGGCAGTGCTTAGTGTTTTACAATAAAAATGAAGCACCTTATACTCAGTCACTGACCCATGTTACAGAGTTCTGTGTATGCTTGCATGTCAGTTCTGTTGAAAGAATATCAAACCCAGTGGGTTTGATAATCCTTGAACAGTTTCTTACTGTTTAGACGTAGAGATGCCTCATTCTGGAAGGGACTTTCCAGTTTGGATGGCTTTCCTTGTTCTTACAAGTGCTTTCTTTTTCCCTGCATGTAGTTTCCTTCTGAACTTGTCTGTAAGGTCGCATCTTTTCTTAATATTTGTTAGGGTAAAACGCATCCTGTGAAGCAGAGTGAACTTTGTTAAGACTGTCGGTGGTGATGAGTAGTCACATCAGAGTGTTGGATGTGGTGGTGTCCTTCACTCCGTGGGGCGCCCAGGGAGCCTTGGTCAGCAACAGCATTCTGCTTTTTTTTTTTTTTTTTAAACATCTAAAGCAGAACTACGGAATTTAAGATTTCTTCCGTTGTAGCACTATTTTATATCAGATATTTTTCTTAAGTGGGTTGAGAGTATTTTTTCACTTTAGTAGAAAGGTTAAGGGAGAGAAAGACAAAACAGGCTATCCCAGAAGGGCCTGTTTGAGGGAATCCATGGAACATAGTTTTCTCTATGGCTGCTCTCAGTATCCAGGATCAAAGAGGCTGCATGTTCATTGTTTTAGATCTCACTGTTGTAAAGGTAGTGGTCCTATTCTTTCAGGTTAAAAACTGGTCTGAATTCCCACATCTGCATCAAACTTAGTTTACAAATATTTGGTAACATAGGTGGCATTCTTCTGGTTTCTAAGCAACTTATATTGAATGAAGAATTAGATGCATTTTATTATATTTTATTTAATACTGATATAGACAGGTGTGAAGATTTCCATTTTAGTTATCCTCCCTATTCAATAGCATTAGTTTGATCTTAAAGTTCAAGTTCTCTTTTAGAATGTTAAGCGCTACAAAATCATTACTGTAGTCAGGCATCCTTGTATCTCTTTGTATCTGAAGGAAAAAGAAAGTAGTTTGTTAATCAGAATATGCTGTTCAGTTGCATCCTTAGGTGTAGCTAAACGGGGATTTGGTTTTCATTCTCCAGGCTTTTTGTGTGTAGTTTTAAAAACCTTTTGTTTTTGTGGTTACATTGACCACTGAGTAAGAACTCTAGTGTTGATTGATGCTTATGGAAGGTTTTTGTCCAGAGGCTGCTTGGCAGTGGCAAATGTACAACTCAGAGGTTTTAAAAAAATGAGTGGGGTATCACAGGACCTTCCCTTATGTTTTACACTGACAAACTTGTGAGAGGTCATCTTCCTTCCACTATAGGACTGACACAGCCTGCTTTATACTCTGGTAGATAGCAGCCAATGTAATGTAATTTTAAAATATTGTTCTGGTAGCTAAAATGTTTTAAATTACTAACCTTTAAGTTAGTAATAAGTAATTTTGGTGTTTTGTGTTTGTGTGGCATCTGCTAGTATCTGGGTGTTGTAACAAATTGTATTTTGACACGTATTTCTCATGCATTTTTCTAGTATTGTTTCCCTAATGTTAAATTGCTGTGTTGGAAGCATACCAGGTGGATCCCACAAGCTTGGTAATTTTGGGTTTGTCTTGTCATGTGTAGAGCCAGGTGTGTTACGGGAATTTTCCTGTTATTGGATGAAATGTGGAGATTGGTCATCAGAATGGTCTCAGTTTACACAAAATAGAAAGCACAGGATTAGAATAAATAAAATCTATGGGATAGATTTCGAGACTTAGGAAAGAACGAGGTAAGCATGTAAAAGGCTTGGCACCCCTCGTTATCCCACATGCAATTGAACTGGAGGCAGCCACAGCCGAGGTTCCCCGTGCGGGTGTGGACGCTGCAGTGCCACGCGTCTGTGGCTCCGTCCGAGGTGCCACAGGCTCGGCTCTGCCCCTCGCTAAGGCAGGGACACCACAGTGTCCCCAGGGGAGCCCTGGCAGCCTGCCCTGGGCGTGGAGCTGGCCCTGTCCCTGTCCCTGCTGAGCGAAGGGAGCCTCAGAGCCAGCCCTGTGCCCTGTCCCTGCTGAGCGAAGGGAGCCTCGGAGCCAGCCCTGTGCCCTGTCCCTGCTGAGCGAAGGGAGCCTCAGAGCCTGCCCTGTGCCCTGTCCCTGTCCCTGTCC
Organism: Leptocoma aspasia; assembly: GCA_013399835.1. Taxonomy (NCBI): domain Eukaryota; kingdom Metazoa; phylum Chordata; class Aves; order Passeriformes; family Nectariniidae; genus Leptocoma; species Leptocoma aspasia. The sequence continues at coordinate 65,726 of VXAX01005711.1, forward strand.
CTGCTGAGCGAAGGGAGCCTCAGAGCCAGCCCTGTGCCCTGTCCCTGTCCCTGCTGAGCGAAGGGAGCCTCGGCCTTCGGGAGTGCAGTGAGGGACAGGGGCTGTGCCAGCTTCCACTGAAGCTGCTCTTGGGCCATCAGGGAGTTCTGGGAAGAGCTGGTCTGGGCCCATGCCTGGGGCAGCATTCCAGGGACTGTGGTGTACATGCTCGGGTGGTCCCTGCTATTCCTGGGTGCATGGTTTCTGAGCTCCCAGGTGTGGGGTTGGTCTGTTACCTTGAGTTAACAGCTTTTTAGAAAGGGCCTGGAGGAGCAGGGTACCGTTCCTCCTTTATTGGAATGATATTTGTCTAATAGGTGTCTGCTATTCCATTGTATCATAATCATTTTACACTTAACACAGGAGTTTTCCTGCTTCAGCAGAACACAGCACTGTTCAAATACACTCACCATCACTGAAGATACAACATCCTTAGGGTGAAGCCTTGGGTTTTCTCAAGGTGTGGCTTTTGCTCCAAAGAGCTGCTCTGTGTGAACACCATGCGGATGTGAGTGGTTATGTGCGAAGGCTTATTGTAAAATTAGGAAATGAAGTGATTGAAAAGAGGAATTTCTGTGGTACACGTTTTAGATTTTTGTCTTTTAAGTCATACTGCTCTCAGAATCTGAGTCATGGAAGCCTGCTCTCCACAGCATCAGGAAAAAGAAAAACCAGAGTACTGCTGGAACAAAAATTCCTAGGATGCAGTAGTATCTCTATATATTGACTGTAAAATATCTTTCCTATTACCGTCATGATCAAATACTCTAAACTTACTGATTAGAGCTATTTAGCTCCATCCAGCTCTCTTCCATGTTGTAATGTTTCATATACAATAGAGAAGGATAAATTAATTTGAAATTCAGAAGTCTACTAAGAAGGCGATGAATTACACAGATGATGCCATCATAAAAGGGAAAATAGAAATGGAGGAATTGCAGGTGAATGTGTCAACCTTTTTGCACCCCCACCCTTCAGCAGTCCGCCTGGAATACTTAAAAATTCTAAACTGCAGCCTTGATATGTATGTAGTAAAAAGCTGTTAACAGGAATTACAGTATTTTCTAGTTATATTTAGCTGCATTACCATTCTACTGTGTTTTTCAACACCTTTTGAAGCAAACTCACATATTCTGTGTTGAAAAGTAAAGAATAATATCACCAATGTTAAATCTGTGTTTAAATCGGCTGTTGTAAAAGTTTAATTTTCAAAAGAACAGAGAAGGAAAATCCTTAGCCTCTTTATTAGCAGTGAAAGTGGAACAACAAAACTTTGACTGCCCATCTCTGAGTATACCTATTAGTAATCCACCTTTTTTATTACATGTAAGGGGTAACCCAACCCTGCTTTAACTAGTTCAGTAAACAGTATTTTGGGTGGTCCTGGCTTTCATGCTAGTGCAGTGATGCTAAAACACCTTTTTAGTTTGAAAAATACTTTTATCTTCATAGGAAACTTGATGTTAACCTTAAGGATGAAATCTGAGAAGTGATGACTCCGTTGAGATTTTTCTTCCCCCTTTTTCTCTTTATTGTGTTAAATTAAAGTGTTGCTTACTTGTGTATTTACATTTTCCCAGTGGTTATCTGGATTCTGCAGTGGAGGTGGCACAGAAGGCGAGTCATGCTCAGTTGTTGCTGGCAAATGTTTTCTTGTGTTAAATACTCCAGTGCAACTCTAGGCTGTTTATTTTGGCACATCACCAAATAGATGACAAAATTTCATTTTTAGCAGGTGACTGCTGCCCAGAGAATGCCTCACAGGTTTCAGCAACATCTGGCCACAATGCAGATTTCCCCAGTGGCGAGCAGCCAGGCTCCCAGGACACTTACAGAACCAACTTGGCCAAAGGAGTCTCAATGTCACTGCCGTCCTCGCCTCTGCTGCCGCGCCAGTCCTATCTGATGCAGGCAAGAGCAAACAAGAAGTCTCCAGGTACGATGAAACAATGAGCAACTAAAATCTTCATAACATGTTGACTCAGTTATTGTTAAATGCTGCATAAAATAACATAGTAAAGTCATATTCGACTTTTGCAACAAGAACAAGTGCATGTTTCCAGGTTAAAAAAGTAATTGGTTGTTAAATAGAATGTATTATTTCATGTGGTAAAAAATTATTATGTTTGGTGTTGCAGATACTTATATCGAAGTGTCTGAATATGATTAAACCTGGTTATTTATGGTTAGTTTATCAGGTAGAGGACTGCTGCAAAAACCTTTGTGCATGTGTTAGTGACTGTGTAAGAGTTGAGTATTGTTTGTGGCTGTTAAAGTTCATTGTGGCTTTTTAAAGTTCATTTATTTTACTTGTATTTCCATACACAAATGTATTAATAGATAAATTGCTGTAGAAGTGACAAGAAGGTTGTTAGTTTTCAGCAGTTGTGTCCTCAGTGGTGCCTACCCACTGGTGTGGGAGCCAGACTAAATATGGGGCTCCATGGGGCTCCTTTTATCAGCATTCTGTACATAGAAATCATTCCAGCACACCGGCATCATTTGGGTTCACTTGGGTCAGGGCAGGAGAGACAAGTGAAACTTTCCATGTTCCTGTTGCCTGTGGAGACACTCAACAGGTTTGAGTTTATAAGGTCTGGGAACAGAGTGTCAAAAGCTGGGCTTTGTCAGCACAGAAGATGCTGAACAGCTGATGAGTCGTGACTGAAAAGCCATATTCACAATGACTGCAGAGTCATTCCACTGTGACCCACAGCCAAGGGAAAAGATTTCCTGTGATTCTACAGTGCTGGGAATGCATTGGCATTTATGCATTATTATTTTGTACAAAGACCTAACCAAGTTATAGGAGGCTGACAGAAACATTGTGCTGCTATTCCTTTGACTTCCACCAAACTCCAGCTAATGGAAGATGATTTAATATAAATTAGCTGTCTAGTATCTGGGGCAGGGGTAGTAACAAGATTATACTAATGTCCTGGTTTCAAAGCGCTCTGTTTCAGTAGCATGACAGCAAGTTACAGATCTTTCAGGATACTGTGAGTGAAAGAAGAAAGGACTGCACAGGAGGCTGAAGTAGTGTTCTGAAGTTGGGTTGTAGTGATGAAGTTGTCTAACAACGGTAGAACAAAATTCTAATTTCAGTCCTCTCAGTTGAGTTTCTTCTACTACAAAGCTAGAATGGGCATTGTTTGGATTGGTTATCGTGCAGGTGTGCAGCTAAACCAGTATTTGTTGTCTTAAAGGGGTAATAGTTGATTGTAGTCTGATTTAGGAGGCTCAACTAAAAGAATGAAAATACTTATTTATAAGAGATGTTCCAAAAAAATGGATTGTGGAGTTTGAGATATGAATAAAAGATGCTGCAAGTGCTGCTGCACTTGAAAAAAATATTTGCTGCTTTCTTTACATTAATGATACAATAATGCTTTAACAGAGAAGTGTTTCCTTTGAAATCAGGGAATTTCCATCTGTGAATGCCAGAGGTGACTCCTAGGAGAGTCTTGCATAAATGTACAACAGAACTTTAGTAAGTTTTGAAGTTAAACTTCAATTAAAACTTCTAATTAATAAGCAAATTAATCCTCATACTTTATTCTTGAGACTAGAGTAGGTCAGAGAACTGGTTTCATCTCAGGCTGCAGTTCTGTGCCTTACCCTTGTGAGCCCTGGGGACTGTTCCTCCTGCAAGCACTAAGCTGTCCCAGCTCCAAGGTCCTGCATCGGGTAATCCCTGCGATAAGCACAGCTACAGATCCGCATACTGCTGACAACAGGGGAGGGATGGAGCTGCACAGGTTACAGTGGTCTTCTGAGACATCAGCTCTTCTGCAGTCAAAAAAGCATTAAGAATTACTAGCAAAGCAATAGATGATTTAAGTATCGTTATGGAATTGTATAAATCTGTAGTTTGTCTCCCTTGGGAGGAGACTGGTGTAACTCTGGTGATACCAGCTTTAAAAATCTGCACTAGATTTAGGACAGAGATAGAACAGGCTGCAGGAATGGCTGTTGGTGTGGGATGGCACTGAAGAGAAGTCGTGGTGATAGACTGGAGTGGTGTTTGTCCACCTAGAAGAAAGATGGAGTGAAAAAGAGACAGTGCAGTCAGTATGTCTGGCAGTGTTGTGTTCACTGCTGATATTGCAGGGTGTGAAAGAAAGGCTGGAGTTAGTCCCTGGAAGAAAAATCCATCTAGAACTCCTAAAGAGCAAGTGGCCGCTTCTGCTTCAGGACACGATAAGGCAGTGAGCAGCAGTCACGAGAGCATAGCAGGGAGTGTGTTTCCCCTTGCTGAGATTCCTCTGCAATTTGCTGCTGATAAAGCCCTGTGCCAGATGAACCTTCCATCAGACCTGATTCAGCCATCCTACACTTCTGGAAAAGAGCTGCTGTTCTGCAGATGCAGTTCACATTTAAATGAGTTCGTTTTATCCAAGGATTAATTCATGTGTCCTGTTCTAGATTAGTGCATGAAAATAAACTTACCATGAGTTCTCCAACTTGCAATGTTGTATATCAGGTTTGCAAGTACTGTAAGTCACTTCCACAGCAGTTTGCGAGGAACAAAATTCAGTAAAGGGTCTCCTCCACAGATTAAAGCAGAAGTGCTAAAAAGATATCCTGAAGATCTTTCCGTGTTGATCTAATTTTACAGCTGCTACATGGTTTTTTTGGTTCTTTTAGAATGAATGCTTTTTGTTGTCCAGCTTTGATATGTTTGATTATACTTCTGCTTACAAATGACAGGTGTGACAGGTGTGTTACAAATGACATTGTCTCCTTAAAGAATGTGATTTTGTTTCAAAGGAATGTATTTTTAGTTGCTTTCACCAGGGCCAATGCCCCTTATTTTTGTTAGGCAGTAGGGTTGGAAGAGCCCTCTCTGGTGTTGGTGCTGAGCTGTTGGTGTAAAAAGTGAAATTGACTCTAGACTAATCTCTCCTAGAGATACAAATATGTTTTCACATAGGACTGACACTTCCTGACCAGTATTTCTTAGCTAAGAAATTCAGTTGTCACCATGTTCCCATCTTGCACTTCTAGGTGGAAATCTGAAAGTGGAGATGGATCCAGCCAGATCGTTCTGGGCAAATGATTTGTGTTACCCTGCGCTGGGGTGGCCAGGCCTTCACAGCTCTGTGGCAGCGTGATCCTGGGAGCCTGTGGCCGCAGAGGAGAGATGCAGCTTTACTTTAAAAGCAGTCATGGGTCTTAAAGTGCTCAGGAAAAAGAGCAAGAACCCAATGTAGTTTTCAGAGACTTAATGTAGCATCTGAGGCTGCTGCCAAAAGGAAAGATGGGATGCTTAATGTGGCTGAAGTGTCACAGCCTAAATATAGGGTGGAGTTTTAATAAACAAAGTGTGAGAGAGCTTTGGTGTGCCCTTGAACTCTGAAGCAAGGAGAAGGATGCTTTTTGAAGACCTGAACTGAGGAAGGGGAAAGTCCCTTTATCAAGGGCAATGTGGGACAGTTGGCCTCAGGCCCACAGTCCCTCTGCTTCCTGAAGGGGAAGTTAGGGTGGGAAGTGCAGAGCAGGAGGAGGCACAGTTGAGAGCTGAGGTATAGTACATCAGTACTGAGAAGAGGAGGGAGACCAGCTAGTGGGGTTACATGCACCTTACACACCACATACAATGGGTTTGTTTTCTAGCAGGCTTCGTGTTCTGAAAAGCCTGGAGCATGTGTTTCTCACGAGAGTGGAAGTGCAGGAGCTTGCTGATCTTTGTGATAGCAGCTGTGTGTGTAAGAATTAATTTCTCTGCCTTTTTTACATCATAGAGAATAGATACAGGACATAGGAAGCTTGTGGTCCATGTGGAAAGCGTGAGATATGCTCAGCTCGTTCCCATTGCAGGTCCGGTCAGGAAGCCCAAGTATGTGGAGAGCCCCAGGGTGCCAGGTGAGGCAGCCCTGGCCCTGCAGAGGAGGCCGGAGCCGGGAGAGCCCAGCGCCAGCGGTGAGTGTCTGCCCGGGGAGGGTTGGTCTGTCTGTCTGTCTGTCTGTCTGTGTGTCTGCCCGGGGAGGGTAGGTCGGTCTGTCTGTCTGTGTGTGTGTGCCCGGCGAGGGTCTGTCTCTGTGTGTGTGTGTGTGTGTGTGTGTGCCCGGCGAGGGTTGGTCTGTCTGTCTGTGTGTGTGTGTGCCCAGTGAATGTCTGTCTGTCTGTGTGTGTGTGTGTGTGTGCGCGGCGAGGGTGTGTCTGTGTGTGTGTGTCTGTGTGTGTGTGTGTGCCCGGAGAGGGTTGGTCTGTCTGTCTGTGTGTCTGGTGACTGTCTGTCTGTGTCTGTCTGCCCAGTGAGTGTCTGTCTGTCTGCCTGGGGAGCCACATGTCAGTATATGTCATGTATTTTTAGATTAATTTTTCAGTTTAACTAATGTCATTAAGGTCAGTGGATATAACTGGTGATGTTCCAGGTGAAAATTCTTTTGTCTTCCTTTTGTTTCAATTTTAAAGGAAACTACAGGTGTTTTTAAAAAGTCAATGTTTTCTTTCAAAAAAAAGAAAAGTCAATGTTTTCTCTCTAAAATACAGATGCTTAATAGCAAAAATGTAACTATTCAAGGTTGTTTTCACCATCTACTCGATATAGGATAGTTAGCCTGGTTGCTCTTGTGCCTTCATTTTCACAGCCATCTTCTAGTGCTGGCATTAAAGTTGTAGGTCCAGCTGGGAGAGCGTGTAGTCCTCGTCCCCTAGTCTGAAGGTGACCATGTTGTGATGTTCCTCCTCTCACAAAGCTGTGCTCCCAGGTGATGAGGCTGAGGCTGCTGGTGGTCAGCACCAGGTTCTGCTGTTCAAGGATCAAACAGTGGATGCTGGGTTGAACGCCTTGGGCTCTTAGCTTTGGTCTCTGTTACTGACTGAATTTGGTAGTATGCCTAACATTTACTCAGACTTGTCAGATACTATAATATTTCTAGTAATAATAGTAATAACTTTTGTAATTTTGAGAGAAGAACAAAGATGTTGATTTCACAAATGTAGTTTCCAGGATTGTGACTTAAAAATTAATTGTAATCTTTAAAATTGCTTTTTTTTAAGAGAAAATATATTTTCCAGGCAAATATTTGAAGGCCTGTCAATTTGTGAAAGTTCTGAGATAAAAAAAAACTTTTGCTATCTACTTTCCTAGACTTCCTTCTTTTGGGATTAAGTGATAATCAATCGTGCATAGTAAAACTTTAAGCTGTCCACAAAATTAAGAAATACGTGCATTCAGGTGGGCATTGAGCGGGAGTGAAATAAAAGAGAGGGTCGACTGGTACTGCACATGTTTGCAAACTTTGGGCTTTATGTCGCTCGTAAAATTGGGCCATTGTTGAAATAGTGCTCATGGTCAGACTCTTCAGCTACAGTTATTTTGTGTTTTTCTTCCAATCTGCAGCCTGGGGAAAAATGTGCTGTTTGCAGGTACCATGAGTGTCAGCTGTGTCTTACATGGTTAGAGACCACATGCTCCTCACGGAGATGAAAAATGGTTCTGACACAGATCTGGCTCGGTGACACTGTGAAGGGAAGGCCAGGGGACAGTTCAGCTGGGTTGTTTTGTGGGTTCCCCCCTCACCCTGGCTCCTCTCGGTGGTGGTGCGAAAGGTGCTGCAGCTGAGGGCCTTGTATCTCCTCTCCTAAAATTCATCCCTCGGTCCAGGCCCTCTTCTCTTGCCCGCTGAGGCGCTCTGTAGCAATTGGGAATTGTTTGTTGACAACATCTCCAGAAGTGGAAGTGCTAGAGCTGTTTGGGTGTCCTCACTGGCTCCCAGCAGGGGGGATAAGGGCACCGGCAGCCCTGGTGTGCTAGCTGGGAAGTGGCTGTGCAGCTGCTCCTTGGTGTCTCCCTTGGCACTTCTGGGGGTGAGAGCTCCTGCTGGGAGCTGCTTCTCCAAGTGGTAGGATGATGCTCCTTATTTAATTAGCTGTTTATACCTGAGGATGGGACAGGCCTATGTATATATATATTTTTTTAATAATGGATGAAAGAAATAAACGTTCCTGTAAACGTTCGTGTCAGAGCAGGTGGTCACAGGTTGGTGGGTGATGCCAGACTGCTGGCATCAAAGAAGGAAAATGGCTGGAAATGCTTGTTTGTGAGATTCATTAGCAAGAGTGTGTGCCAGGGCAGAGCTGTGCTTGGCTGCTTTTGTTGCAGGTTGCCTCATTTTGAATTTTGTCTTATTATATCTGTTGGATGCTAGAAGACATTTCAAAGCACTGTACTAATAAAATTAAAAATCTTTGCACCAAAAGAGCTGGGACTTTTAGAACTGGTGTCATATCTTTTGTATTGCAAGCAAAACAAAAATGTATGGTACTAGTTCTGGTGTTAACTGTGAGATTACAAAACATCTGTGTTACTAACCTCTACTTTTCACATTTTTATATGACAGAAATAGAATTTCAGCTTGCCACTAAGCTGTGATGGCATTGAGCTTAATACTGCTCTTAGGAGAATCATAGTGTTATGTCGCTCGTCAGTCCAGTGGTGAACTGATTGCACTTAAACATTTCTGGTTTGACTGGCAGGTGGGTTTTTCCTCTCCTAGATTTGTGCAGTTATACAGAGGATCCAAGACCCACCAGCAATTAAAAGTCTGGTGGACAATTGGGCTGTACGTTTTCTACCTCTTCTAACAGTTTCCAAATATAAGACTCTAACCTTCAGCTTTTTTCCTCCCAATCCAAAGCAAAGCCTGACAAAGACTCAAGCTGTTCTCCTGCAGCACAAGAATTGATGACAAGATTGGGGTTTTTACTGGGAGAAGGGATCCCAGCTTCTGCTCACATGGAAGGGAAAAGTGAAGTTACGGTAGGATAATGGAATATAATATATTTAATGTTCATCCTGTTTCAGAGAGGACTAATGTTATTTCATCTATCTGCTAGTTGCAGTTACTTGATATCTGCCCATATACCATCCATTTTAATAGAGATATAATAATAGAATTTGACTTCAATTTTAACAAGTGTTTGTTTTCAAGAGTTCAAGATCAATTCACAATTTCAAAACACACAAACTAAATGGACTTCTCATCATTTCTGGAGGTTAAATCTAATCTACTATGAATGTGAATAGCTTCTAGAATTCTCTTTGCTTTTAGTATTTAGGAGGAAATTTTTGCCTTCTCTTTTCAATGATTTCCAAGAATGGAGAAGGCCAGCATTTTGTTAAAGTGGGAGCATGCTTGGGGAGAGGGCTGTGTTTGTTTCTTCCTGAGAAGTTCACTTCAATCAGACAGTCTTTCTCTGTCACTTGGGGTAGAGGGATTGGGGAGAAGCAGGCAGCTACTATCCACATGAAACTCATCTGCTAACTAAAACTTGACAGTAACTACCAACGTGTGCTCCTCCCCCTTGCTCTTTTAGTCCCAGCCCTCCTAAATCTTAGTGCATCAGTTTGGGTTTTCACACTGATAATGAAAAATTAATAAGACTGCAGTTCTAGGTTTTTTCAACTCAAAGAATAAATACAAGAGGTGGAGGGGATGGGTATCCAGTAAAGTGTTAAATAGAGAAGAAATCTGCCTCACTACAGCTTTTTCACTGTACTGTGAAATTCCTGTTTTAATTCAGTGGTCACTTTTTAAGATAATATGAAAGATTAAGATTCCCAGTCTAGACAAAGCTTTCACTTCTTGAAGTTTTTACTTGAAAAATGGGCTCTTTGCTTAGCTCTTATTCTACCTCAGCCTGAGGAGTTTTCAGCCCAGCAGGGTCCTGCCTGCTGTGCAGTGAGTGTTTGTTGCTCTTCCCCTGGCAGTGTGCGGTCACCAGCCAAGGAGTGAGTCCCTGTTCCACCCTCACCAGCAGCACGACGTCGCCCAGCACCGACAGCCCCTGCTCCACCCTCAACAGCTGTGCTGGCAAAGCAGCAGCCAACAAGGGCAGTCCCTGCGGCACCATCAGCACCCCCAGCTCCACCCTAGAGAGCAAGGACAGTGGGATTATAGGTGAGTATTTTCATTAGCACTTAGTAGAAATTACTTTCCTCTTAATTGTGCAAGTCTGAGCAGCTGCTTCGTGTGACCGTGTTCAGTTTTACACTGTCTAGGGATCCCATTTTGAAAGACTGAAATCCTGTTCTTGGCTCTGACAGCTGCTGTTATGTGCACATTTCTCTTCTTTTGTTTTCATGTTTAAGTTCTAATTTCTCCACTTTTTCCTTTCAAATAATTAATTTTCTCTGTTTTTCTCCATTTCTTGTTTTTTTTCTTTTCCATTCCAGAGGTCTTAACAGTGCTTTTCCTAATGACTTGAAGTTGATTTAATTTCCAGCTGAGGAAACAATAATTGATGTGATTTCCTATGAGAATAGCCTAAATTAAACTATTTTTTAGAAGTGCAGACTTTTGAGTAATTGGCATGAAAATGAAGCTAAAATGGGGTATTGTGGAAGAGATGAAATGGTGTGATCCTCTGTTGAAAGATGGCTGAATTGAGGGTATATGTGCATCTTGTGTGGGGGGTCCATGACCATTGGAGGCAGCCACCCTCACAGCCCAACTGTTACAAGCTCCTTGTACCAACCAGCTGAGTATAAATAATTTTACTGATCAGTTACCCTAAGAGACATTGTTTGTCATGGGTCAAAAGACTCTTGTATAAAACTTAAATGTTTCAGTTGAAGAAAATTATTTTGTGTACTCATTCCATGTCAGATTGATATACGATCAACTTCATAGAAGATCTAGTTTTGAGATAAAATGAACGTCTTCATGTAAAGGAGAGAATATTTGTTTTTGGAAAAAGAGCACAAATGTAGATACTGATATGAACATACTAGCCATGCTTGACAAGTTTAAAATAGTCCAAGAGTATGTCCATGCTCTAAATAAGGTCAGAATGGCCTCGTGTTTGTTTAAAATAGTATACTGGCATGACAACATCATTACTGTATAACCTTGTAAGTACCAGTGTTTTAAATAAAATATTTTAGAACAGTGATAAAAGTTGCTTATTGAACTACTGAAAAGGAAGGATGAGTGTATGAGTGCAAGAGCAGGGCGAACTTCCTGGTGGCTCCTTCAGTCAAGTACATGTGGTTCATGGCTGTGGGACCACGTGGAAATCATCTGCTGCTCCTCTGCAGAGCTGCTGTTCGTGTCTCAAATTCCAGGAGAATTTGAACACCCCCTGTCTCTCGGCTACCCATGGCAGCACCCCTTACATCTATAAAGGCATGAAACCAAGAAGGGAAAGAAGAGGCACCTTTCTGATAAGTGACCTGTGCTTTTGGTTTTTATATACAAGTATGTGCATTCAAATTTGTTATTAGCACCATGTGCATTTTAAATTAAGTTTAGCAAGTATATGTTTTCTAATGCCTTTGACAGAATTCATCCAGCCATGAAAATACTTTGCTCTTTTGTGCTACTTATGTGGGCCTCCTTTGTATTTCTACTACCACTATGTTTTCTGGATCAGCAGACTGATGGGAAATCGGTCTTTTCTCCCTTTTCCTCTTTTTTACTTACAGTTCAGGTTTCCTTTAGTTTTCCAGTGTTCCACTGCTGTAGCTGAATTCTTCTTTGCTTCTGTTGAGGTTGATGTAGTAGTAGTAAAGGGAGGTTTTAAACTTCTGCAAGGAGCTAAGCAGGAGAAAAGATTGGGCTGCTGGCCAAAATAAAAGCTTTGCTGGATCCTTGCTGCTGTGTCAGGACGAAAATCTTGAGCAGCCAGGTTTCCTGGAGCTGCATTTCACTCCAAGAGGAATCAAAGTTCTAAAGATTTTGTACTTCAGGAGGAGCCAGATTTTTTGATACGACAATAAAAATAAAACAAATTTGTCATATGGAAGTACAGTCTAAGTGTGTGCAAAGATTAATGGAGTGCCTGGAAAGTTGGGTTTTTTCTTCTACTGTGTCTAAATTGTATGTCATATTATTGGTATTTCTTAGAATACAAGCTGTGGAATTGAACCATCCAATCTTCTGTTTCTTAACAATGTGAGCCTAAGCTGGAGGAACGCAGAGTTGTACAAGTACCTCACCGTCCTGCATGGCTGAAGCTGCTGTGCAGCTGGTGTGGAAGAACAGTTGATTCTTCCTTGACTGGGCCAGGCTCAGCATTGCAGGAGCCACCCCTGTGGTTGCATTTTGTTAGCTGTCCAGCATGCCAGAATGTTTTCCTTAAAGAATGGGCCAGTTGAGTATGGAATAGCCACAGATATGGCTTTAGCTTTTAAATTGGTAGCCTGGGAATGACCCAGAGTTCATAAAGATATTATACTTTGAACTGGTATTGATTTTTTTTTAATTTTTTTTTATCCTGGTGCCCTTTCATCCTATTTTATATTTTCCGCTGTTGAATTAAAGTGTTCAAAATGCATTGAGTGTTGGCTTAACCTTCAGTAAATATTTTTTGTTAGTTATTTTGTGAGAGTTTAAGTAGTTGAAAAACTTTTAAATTAAACAGAATTGTTTCAGTATTAGTCATACAAAAAAGCATATATCTCTAAAGTGTTGGTAATTGGGCAAGGAGGTTAGCATAGTTTTATCAAACATTACTCAAGCAGGTCTTCAGGAATGTAAAGTCGTCACATTATTGCAGGAGGCCTTGATTAAATACAATCTCAGACAAGTATGGACACACTGATAACCCTCAGCGACCAAACTGGAACATTTGGATCCCACTGGGTAATGCAGTTGGTGTTGTCTTTCATCCGGGGAGTCACTGCAGCAGCAGAAACTGCTGCTGTGTACCACAGCATCCAAAAACACCTCGGTGGTCTTAGCTGCCTTTTAGCTGAGGGCTTCTCTAGGTCTGTGTTGCTTATTGCCTAGCATATGAAATTTTCATAGCAGAAAAAGCCTCTTTTCCCCCCAGGCTGTTACTTGAGCCTCTGATTTATACTGCAGTACTCTTTAAAAACATAAATCAGTATGTTTATTATAATCTGAAATTTTATTAATATACTCTACTGGTTCTGATTCATCATGCATCTACTCTTGTTTGCTCTTTCTGACAGTGAAATGTAGTAGGTGCTTAAGAAATTAACAGTAAATAGCTTACTTCCTGGAAGGTTTCTGTCAAGATTAGTTTGCCAAGTATATGAGTACAGGCTGATTGTCATCCTGATGTGATTATGTATTTTAGGTGAGACAGGCCTCTGAACAGCATTGAATTTTTGTCATTTGTTGCATAATGCCATTTGAGAATGAAAATTCTAATGTGTGTGCCATATTCCTCTGACTTTACTTGGTTTTTTTCCCTCTTTTTCAGCCACTATAACAAGTTCATCAGAAAATGATGATCGTAGTGGATCCAGCTTAGAATGGAGCAAGGATGGGAGTCTCAGAGCTGGAAAACACCAAGGCATCAGCTGTGATCGAAGAACAGATAATTGTTCACCAGTTGCAGAAGAGGAAGCCGTTGGATCTTCTGAGAATTTGCCAAAAGAAGTACCAACAGGAGAGGGTCCCCTTCCTTACACTCAGAGTTCTGCCTCTTTAATAATGCCTCGTCCAAACTCTGTTGCAGGTAAAGTCCTGAGGTCAAAACCCAAGGGTGTTCTTAATGATAGGACATTTCTTTTGAATCTTTCTGTTGTTAGTATGAAAGTATGTCTATAGGATAAAAATAAAAAAGCCTATGTTCTGAACTGAATAGATGACCATTACCTCAGTTGTTTAAAACTGTGATCCAGAAGGCTGTTACCATGCTTTTTGGTAGGTATTGATTAGGTTAGGACTTTTGAAACACTTTAGAAGTCCATCAGCTATTCCAGGACTCTGCCTGGTGACAGGTAGTGTATTAGCAGGTAATACCCAAACCTGTTCTAACACTTCTGACCTCACTGATGTGGTTGTTCCCACACTAAAAAAGAAAAGTCAACGAGAGAACTGAGGACCATTTAAACAGGGAAGAACCCAATTAAATATTTAGTGAACTTGATTGAAATGCATTTTGTAAATGTTGCAATAAATAATAAATGTTGTAATAAATAATAACATTCTTTGTAACTTGTGTTGAGAGAATAATAAGCTTCAGTTTTTTAATACTCTAGCAACAAGTTCGACCAAATTGGAAGATTTGAGTTATTTGGATGGACAAAGAAATACTCCTTTACGAACTTCAATTCGCTTACCTTGGCACAACACCGCTGGCGGAAGGGTGCAGCAGGAAGGTAAAGGCAGAGATACTTACACCTGCTTCTGTCTGGCACAGTCACACATTCCTTCAGCAGTTTGGAGCATGGGTGGGCTGCAAGCTTTGTGAACAGCCCTGTCCCACAGTGTTACTGTGGAGTGCTCCTGACAAGCCACTCTGCGTGTCTGCCAACAAGATGCTTGCTTACATTTTTTTCCTGCACAATGCTATGGTTTAGAGATGGAATGTGTGTGCATCTGTTACAACCAATAACAGTTAAAGGCAGAAAAATTTAAGTGAACTCCTAGTAAAACTGATCTTGAGGATCCTATGTAGATACTATGCTGCCCTCTTCCATTTCTGGCTTTTCACAGTCATAGATGAATCCTGAAACCGAAGCAGTGTAACATTACATTTGGTTAATGAATCTTTAGAGCATATTATTGGTGAATATTATTATTCCTGTAAATTTTAATGCATTTTATGCAATCAAACCCAAATTCTTCCCTAACTCATCAGGTGTTTCCCAAATGTATGTATCAAGTAATCAAAGGTGTAACTACTGATCCTGTGACTTGAAAAGTACAGAAAAAAAAGATAGTAATTTTTTTTGTATTACTTTAAGGGTTTTTTTAAAACAGAAAAATGATGTTATTCTCTGTACCTTTTTCTATTTCTCTGTATATGTCTTTACAGATTTGAAGACCTAACACTGTGATGCTCAGCACATAGTTCACTCTAAACTGAAAAGTGGTGCTTCCCCATTTGTAGAATTATTAATGCATTTTTAAGGAAACTTTTTGGATTCTACAACTTACTAAGTTGAGTTCAGTTGTAAAAATATAGATTGTACCTGTAGCTTCTTTCCTCTACAATTTAGTTAATGCAAAAATTATGGAGATGACCTGAACTGAGGCAATCAGATTTTATTGTTTTCATGATGAAAGCACTAGAATGTCTGATTATGATTGATAGTAACAAAGCTTCTAAATGATGTTGCCTTCTGAAACTGTACTGTTTGATTGCACGTCAAGTTTCTTCTAGTAAACTTTCCTCCCTGACATATCTTTTCAGCTCGTTTCATCCCCTATAAGCCTCAAGACATTTTGCTGAAGCCGCTGTTGTTTGAAGTGCCAAGCATAACCACAGACTCAGTGTTTGTTGGAAGAGAATGGCTGTTTCACACCATTGAAGAAAAACTGCAGAATCCTGACCCAGCAGAGAGCAGGGGAGCAGTCATTACAGGAAATGTGGGATTTGGGAAGACTGCAGTCATTTCACGGCTGGTGGCACTCAGCTGCCATGGAAGTCGCATGAGACAAATAGCCTCCAACAGCCCAAGTTCATCTCCTAAAAGTATGTTCCTTTTCTGGGTAATGGTCTGGGTTAATGTGCTGACATCAGGAGTCACATGTTTGCTTTTTTGGCTTAAGGTAGACAGGCCTCATCAAGTCTTTAGCAAACACTATTTTCTTCCAATGAGCAAAGGAAGGAGTTAAAATTTTGTGTTCTGACAAATACCTTCAACATGACATAATGTGGGCTCAGCCTGTCAGAGAGGTGGTAACACAGAGGCAGTGTGCAGGATCTCTTCCTCTTGTCAGGCAGTGTGTACCCCAAACTCCAAGGATGTGACTGCAGCAGCTTTGTCTCTCATGAGTTTGGAAAGGGAGCAGTGAGAGTTTCTTTCCTGCTGTGTACCCACTGTGTATGCTTTCCATAGAATTTTGGTAGAGGTGAGAATAAAGCTGTGGAGAAACCCCTTCTGTCTTCTACTGGGATCCATAGCATCCTGTCACCAGACCAGTCCAGTACCTACATTAACTGGAAGGATGGTGAGACTGTTATTACAGCTATTTCCCCACCTGACACTTCAAATGCTGTAATTACTAATAATAACAATGATAAATTTCCCAAGAGTTCAGTCATATAGTAACTACTAGTTTAAATGAGGCATTCTATGTGTCATTTTCTGAAGGAAACTCTTTACATCAGCATGGTTTTGATTTCAGTAATTCTATAGTTTTGATCTAAAAGTCAGTAGAGTTGTTTTAAAATCATAAAGTTGCAAATGTGTGCCTGTATTTATCAGACTAGTTGCAGGTGTCTTTTATAATGGTATTGCTCAATACTTCAACTTTTACTCTAGTGGTAAGATAATCTCTGGTGTCTTCCTAGAAAGCAATTTCCTGTCAGCAAATTTGGTCTCTCTTGTATTTGTTGCCTTTTAAAAGCAGGTGGTGACTCGTGTCAGGAGATTCCCTTAAGCCAGTTACCCCCGTGTGCCCCTGTGTCAGGTGACACCAATACAATGAAGACTCTGACTTGTCCTGGAGCTCCTGAATACAAAACTCAAACAGGGGATTCTGTGAGACGCCTCGCTTCAAAGGTGAGTTTTCACTTCCTAAGAGATGTTCAGTGTGTTAGAGCCCTCTAACCTGGGGGTCAGTTTGCTTTGCAGAGCCCCCGGGGGGCTGCAGGCGGTGCTGGGAGAGGGGCAGCACCTGGGCACCTCTGCATGATGGCTCTGTTTGGCTGGTGAGATCAGCTGCCTGCCTCTTGTCCCTGCCAGGTGATCACCTGAATCCTGCATGGTCTTACAAATCGTTATCTTAACAATTTCTTATCAATTTTGTGTGGGTGTGGGAGGTTGGGGCCCTTTCCTTGCCGAAGGGGCTGTATGTTTTCTACAGGAAGCTGCTCAGTGTACCTTCCAAAATCAAAATCTGGGGCGGGGGGAGGCGAGGAAGATAAAATCTTTGGTTCTTGTATGACCCATCTATATGCTATGATACAGGTTGAATCTGAATGTAGTTTTATTTTCCATATTCTGAGAGCCTGAAGTCATTTTTGTATTAGATTAATATGTTAGATGTTTTATCTTTTGCCTAAGTAGTAAAATTAATGAGTGTCTGACTTGCATATTTTATATGAATAATTGTAGAGAAAACATGAGATCTTTAACATTTGCAGTCTTCAAAGTGACACATATTCATTTGAAGCAGTGTTATGAAAACCACTGAAGTGCAGGCTTTTTATTCACTGTGAACACCATGTTTTCCTTGTGGTTTGTTTTGGAGTTTTTTTCCCCCAAAGATATATGGGTTATGTCTTGGTTTATTTTTAAGTGAATTCACAGCTTTGGAATACTCTGAATAAAGCCAGTCCATTTGCTTATGTAAGCATGTCTTTAATAGCTGTCTGTCATTTACTTTTGCCTGATGATCAAATTAGTCCTTAGGTTGTTACAGTGGGACATGGTGTTGTTAAATTACAGCTACTAGGTTACCTAGTCAGATCCTCAGGTTACTTTTGTGCTCAGTTAATCAGCTGCTTACCCACTGTATCCAAATGCCACGAACTCAAATGGTTTTGTTTTCGTGCCAGAATCTGACACTTTGATTTCTTCTCCTGTCTGCATGCCCTGCAAGGTCAAAAACCTTTTCCATTGCCTTCGTCCCTGTCTTTGACCCAGACAGTCAGAGACTGTTACAGTGTGGGATCTAACACTGAAAAGGATTTTGTAGTTGAGAGAGAAATTTAATAACGCTTTATCGTAACCAACCAAAATTCTGAAAGGGTAATGCTTTTTACTTTGTGATTTTGCAGGTCGTTGCTTATCATTACTGCCAGGCTGATAACACGTACACGTGTCTGGTCCCTGAGTTCGTGCACAGCGTGGCAGCTTTGCTCTGCCGCTCACAGCAGCTAACAGCATACAGAGATCTCCTCATCAGAGAGCCTCACCTGCAGAGCATGCTGAGCCTGAGGTCTTGTGTCCAGGATCCAGCAGCAGCTTTTAAAAGGGGAGTGCTGGAACCACTTTCAAACCTCCGGAGAGGTACGTTAAACAGGAAGTGACTTGGAAATGGAATCTAAACTGCCTAAAGAATGGAGGAAAGTATTAAAAAGAAATAAAGCAGAACATTCCTGGACAAAGGGATTCCTTAGTTGTGCTAATTATTTGTAACAATAATAGATGGATTTTAAACAGTTGATTCGTGTTTAAATTAAATTCTGTGAAACTTACTAAAGGTCATGGAAACTTTATATTTACTTTCTTGCCAGAAAACGGGAAGACAGCTATTAGCTTGAAGTTAAGGCTGGCACATTCACATTAAAGGATTTTATGATCTTTATGAAAAGATTCATTTGAGTTTTGTCATATACTTTCTAATTTTCTGGGCCTAAATATCTGCAAAGTGGATGTGAGTTTTGCTTGCTTTTAAAATGGGTCTGGCAGTTTTCCAACAATCACAGAATCTCCTAAACTGAAAAGGACCCACCAGGATCATCAATCCAGCTCCTGGCCCTGCACAGACACCCCAGCAATCCCACCCTGTCCATCCCTGGCAGCGCTGTCCAAACACTCCTGGACCTGCAGCAGCTTTGGGAATGTGCCCATTCCCTGGGGAGCCAGCAGTGCCCAGCACCCTCTGGGGGAGGAACTTTCCTGATACCACCCTAACCCTCCCCTGACACAGCTGCAGCCATTCCATCGAGTATCATGTGTAAAAGAAAGCATGTAGCAACATGATTTTTTTATTTAATAAAACCCTAGCAAACTCCTCTTGAAAACAGCTGCTTCCCAGCACATGCCAGCTTGAGCAGATACCTGATCTGTGGCACAGTGGGGGCTTTGCCTACATATGAACAAAGTATATCATTCCTGTTAAAACTGTTTTTAATCTTCTGATGCTGATCTCCTAAATAATGCTTAAATGACATAAGATGTACTGGTGTGCATAAAGATACATTTTTGTTTCTTGGCATGCATATGGAATTTGAGGATAAAGGTGTGTCACTTAAAGGGAGAATGTGTTTTTATCCTTTCCTTTTTTATTCTCAAATTTCAGAGCAGAAGATTCCTGAGGAAGACTACATAATTTTGGTAGATGGTTTAAATGATGCTGAATTTCATAAACCTGATTATGGTGACACAATTTCTTCATTTATCACAAGTATAATCCATAAGTTTCCTCCCTGGCTGAAGCTCATTGTGACCGTAAGAACTAATTTCCAGGTAAAAACACCTTTTAATGCTTTTCTTACTCTAAAACCAAATGATCATTTATATTGGTGCAGCTGCATTATTATGAAAAACACTGAGTTTAGAGGAACTCAAAGTCTCTTGGATTTTTTCCTTCCTTCCTTTGTTACGTGTTTATTTGCAGTACACAGGTACAATATTGGAGACCTTTTCCATTGTGAATCACTTTATTGCAGCTGTCAGGAGAGTTGATAATACAAGAAATGATGAAATTTGAGTCTGTTCCCTTGTACCTCAGGAGTGCAATGTTAAGGTGCAGGTGTGCTTCAGTACAGTCTCTGGGAGTTTATTTCTTCTCTGCCTTCTTAGCACTAGCACTCAGAGTATTCAACTGGCTCAAGAGTTTATTTCTCAACTAAATTTTTGGGTTTAAGAAGGGATTTCTGTAGCAGAGACTGTTCCCTCTCTGGAGACTGGAGAAGTGTGTCTTTGCTTGAAACATCTCACTAGTCTGAAAGTGCAGCTTCTAAAAATCCATTTAATTACATAGAGTGGAATAGAGTTCCTTTTTGTGTTGTGAAAGTCTGGAGATGTTTGTTAAACCTTTCTAATGTATGACTCTGTGTAAGAAGTTTCTGGTTCTCAAACTTAAGTTTTCAAAATTTTAAAGTAAAACTTTAGAGGTTTTACTTTATGTATGAAGTTTGTTAGAAGTTGCAGAAGTGTTAGGTCTTTTGGATCTTTATTTACATAAACATAAAAGTATTCTGTGTAACTGAAACATGAAAGTGTGTTCAGGTGGAGCTGCTGAAGTGTCTGTGCTGTACTTGGTACTTGTGCCAGGGCACGTGGGGCTGGGGATGTGGGCACGGCACCTTTCTGGTACGTTGTAACTGGAAGGTGAAATGATGAGGGGAGTCTTTTCTCTCTTGTCATTTGTCATACTTCTTAATGAAATGTTCCTGCCTAATAGATCATTCCTTTTGCCATTCCCTGGCCTGCCTTAGGGTCCAATTTTGGTTAACTATTTTCCATTTCCTTGACTTCAAAGTGGTCATTTCTCATCCCCTTCAATTGTTGAGTTTGGTCAGTGAAATATTTGAGACCTTCCTGCAAAAAATGATAAAATGTAGAAATACTGTTCTACCTCTTATGAGGAGGCAATATTTGCAAAACCATCTCAGGACTACTGAATTCCTTTTTACTCTGGTACTCACTACAGAAGGGCAATGTAGCAGAGATGCATCATTGAGTTCTCAGTACTGGAATACTGCAATGTCTTTGGTTTGGGTTTTTAAAAATTTTTCCCCCCCTTCTCTCCCTCACAGGAAGTGGTAAATTCACTACCATTTATCGCAATATCCCTGGATAATTTTCCAGACAACAAAGGAATTCACAATGACTTGAATGCTTATATTCAATACAGAATTAATAACAGTCAGGAAATTATAAACAACATGTCTTTAAATGGAAAAGCTGATGCAGCTACAATTGGGAAAGTGAGTAACCACCTGATCATGAGAAGCCTGGGATCTTATCTCTATTTGAAACTCACTCTGGATCTTTTCCAAAAAGGTCATTTAGTAATCAAAAGTGCAAGCTACAAGGTTGTTCCTGTGTCTCTGTCAGAGCTGTACTTACTGCAGTGCAATATGAAGTTCATGACAAACTCTGCTTTTGAGCGAGCTCAGCCCATATTGAATGTGGCATTGGCATCCCTGCATCCCATGACAGATGACCAGATTTTCCAAGCTATTAATGCAGGACAAATAAACAGTGAACAACAGTGGGAAGACTTCAGCCAGAGGATGGAAGCCCTTTCGTGTTTTCTGATCAAAAGACGTGACAAAACACGCATGTTCTGCCATCCTTCCTTCAGGGAATGGCTTGTCTGGAGAGCAGAAGGTGAAAATACTGACTTCTTATGTGAGCCAAGGTAAATTAAAACTGCAGTGATTCATCTTCAAATAACCAAAATTAGGTTTTGTATATTTGATTGCAACAATTGGTGAGAGGATAGAGTGATGTTAAAATACAAGTACACCTAATTTTTTCCATAATGAAAACTTTTATATATTTAGAGGTAATGTGACTTAAGATTCAAAGTTTACAATGCATAATTGACTCTATAGAAGTCGGAAGTTTGCATCTGACTTTGCTACCCTCATGAAGAACTGAGAGTACTATATTGTTACTAACACAACAACAAAATTGTTGAGAAACCCGTACAGCAGCAACTTGGCTATGTAATGTAGAGTGCAGGAATAGAAGGAACAGATCATTTGTGCTTTTTTAAACATAAAACATTGAGACATTTTGTGCTGTAATTATATCCTGCTGGCATTGTTCTAGTTTGTTCCAGCTCACTTTCTGTGACCTGGAGAGCCGGAGTTGGTTGAGTTGGAGACAGTAGCTGTTACTGTTCATCATGTTCTCAGAGTTGGCTCCCCATTATGTTTTTTTCCATGTTCCTTGGGGTTTACAGCTTCTGGGTTTTGCAAAAGAATAAATAATGCTGACATTTAAAATTATTACCAGCCCAAGACTTGTCTGAGCTTTCAAATGGCTGTAACAGAACCAGTTCTGTAGGTGGGACTGGGGACTTGCAGCCTTGTGGAGCCCCGGTCCCACCACACTGGGAACTCCCAGCACTTGCCCCAGCAGCAGTGGGAGCTGCCTGGGCCAGGTAAAGCTTCTGATGTGGAAAATTCTGTTCAGAAATGTCTGAAGATGGGGTGAGAAGTCCATTCCCACAACTACCCTCCTCAGCTGAAGAATCCAGCTAGCATGTGGCTAATTGCTCAGTTCCAGTGTATAGTCTGATTAGCAAATAAGATATGATAACCTTGTTTTCTCGGGGTTGTGCCACTCTCACTGTTTCCTTAGAACATTAACCACCACTAATGTAGGTGCAGAATTACTAAATACATGTTTTCTCTCAAATTTCGCAAGTATTCAGGTCTTGTGCTTCTAAAAGGATGGGCTTCTGTCTGAGATGCCTGCAGTTCCTGGCTCTGAGAACGCAGAAGGGAGCAGGATGTAAACCACTCCAAAGCTGACACAGGCCCCCTGTAAGGGGACAGCACAGAAATAAATACCAGGAGTGTTTAGTCTTCAAAATTTGCCATTTTTCATTTTGCATTATCTCATTAGGGAAAGAAAAGAATTTTGCTCAGATGTGATGGTATGTTTCAGTAGTCTGACAAAGTTGAACTGTTATAACAGGCATAAAGATGTGTTAGAATATTTACTGAAATACAGTTATAAAAGTGGTTCTCTCTTAATCCCTTTTATTAGGAACGGACATGCTCTACTGGCTTTCATGTTTTCTCGACAAGAGGGAAAGTTAAACCGCCAACAAACTATGGAACTTGGCCATCATATACTGAAAGCTCATATTTTCAAGGTAAAGCTTGGAGCTTAGCAGGCTTTATGACCTATTCGTATGAACACATCGTAGAGATTTTCCTCTGACTTGCTTGAATAATTTGTTGGGAGCTTATGCAAAATATTTGGTAGTGCTATCAATCCAGATGTTACTTTTTTTATACTGAGTTGTAGATTAAAATAGGATTTTTAATTCTATAGAGAGATTTCCTGTTGTATCATTTCTGTTAGGGTCTCAGTAAAAGGACTGGAATTTCTTCCAGTCATCTCCAAGCCTTGTGGATTGGTTATAGTACTGATGGACTGTCTACAGCCCTGGCTTCTCTAAGAAACATCTACACACCCAACGTGAAGGTAAGAGCATCAGCAGGGCTGTACAGCCAGTGCTTTGTCTGGCACTGCTGCTGGCACTGGGCAGGGGAATGTTGAAGGCAGTGCAGCCCTTCAGCAGAGAAGCACTTGGATCTGAACTCTTTTGTGACAAGCCTTCATGTACTTTTGTAAGCTGTTGTTGAAGTTCAAAGCAGTTTTCTTTGATAATATTGATTGAAAGAAGGGTTTTTCCTTTTTTCTTTTGTAGCTGTGCTCTGTAGCACAGGTGAGCATGTGGGTGCATTTTTGGGGGTTGGATGTCCCACGTGGCCTTGCTGGGCGGAGCTCAGTGCTCTGTTTCTGTGGAAAAGTGTGAATTGTAAAAGGGGGAAATACTGTGGGAGGAAAGGATTTAAAATACCACAACTTTGCACTATTATTTGAACCCCCAGATGATAGATAGCGAAATCCAAGTTGGTCAGTTGGAATTGGAGCTAACTGCTAAGGCTTTTGACTGGAAATTTGTGTGTACATATGTGCATGTGTGCACACACACGTGCATGCTCTGGCCTTTTTTTTTTTGAGATTTTCTTTTTATGCAATCTGGTTGTCTCTTAATGGAGGTAATTGCAGAGTAGCAGCAAGTCGCACATGCAATTGTGGTAGGAGTAGTGAGTTTCAGGGGAGAGACAAGTCTTCTCTTGGGAGTGCAATGCTCAGTAATACAATATATTTAATAAGAGAAGATTTTAAACTGGTATATTGCTATATATGTGTTAAAATTGATGTCTGCCAATAAAATCTGCATCAAAATTAGGGCATAACAAATGAGTACCTGATCAAGATACCAAATTCAGACAAATCGGAGGAAAACATTGGTTTTTTAAATTAAATTTTAGGTGAGTCGGCTGCTGATTTTGGCAGGAGCAAATGTGAATTACAGGACTGAAGTACTGAATAATGCTCCAGTGCTGTGTGTTCAGTCACACCTTGGACATGAAGAAGTGGTCACTCTTTTGCTCGAGTTTGGAGCTGCTATTGATGGAACTTCAGAAAATGGGATGACAGCCCTTAGTTACGCAGCCGCTGCAGGTCACATGAACATCGTGTCACTGCTGTGCAGAAAAGGTGCAAAGGTAAGCTGGTGCACAAAGATTGCCGAGCCTGCAGCCAGAAGAGTCATACAAAGGCCTGAAAAAGCTGTTATTGATTACTTAAGTATATAATTATCAGGCATAGGCTTGAGGGGTGAGTCCAGACTTCCGTGAAGCATTTTGCACGCGCCACTGGTCACAACCCTCTGGCAGAGCCGTTCAGCCAGTTTTGGGTCCCTCTCACTGTGCACTTTCACAACCTGTTGTCATCAGCTTGTCAGTGACTGTTACTGAGAGAGTGTTGGAGCCCTCTAAAGTCGAGGTCAAGGGCGTCCCTGGCTCTCTTTACCCACCCTCTGGTCCCCTCAGAGCCGCCGGCTGTCCAGCAGGCTAAGCACGATCTCCCCTTGACAAGCTGATGCTGACTGGTCCTGCTCACCTTGTCCTTCCTGTGTTTGGCAGTGCTCTCCAGGATTAGTTTTTAAATCACCTTCCCACCTGCTCAGGTGACTGTGTTGGGCCTGTAATTCCCAAGATGTTCCCCATTGTCCTGGAAGTCAGGAATGAGACCTGCTCTCGTAGTGCCCTGAAGCATCTCCCCTCCACAGCCTTTCGCTGCATCTCTTAACCTCAGACGTTCTCTTTTCCCCCCTTCAGGCTGACCTTGCAGACAAGAAGGGCCAGTGTGCTTTGGTCCATAGTGCACTGAGAGGGCACTGCGGAATCCTTGAGTTCTTGCTCAGCCTGGTTTGGGTGACTCCCTCCCGAGAACAGGATTCACTGAGGAAGCGCCAGGCACTGCAACAAGCTCTCACAGCAGCTGCCAGCATGGGGCATTGCCAGGTGGGTTGGGAATGCAGGTACTTCCAGATCTGTTTGAAATCATCAGAATTGTACAGCAGTGCTTGCAGCTGTTTTTAAAAGAGGCTTGGAAAGAATTTTTGACACCTCTGATATTTATTGTAGTATGTATTAGCAGCTGGTTTAAATGCACTAGCTGAGTATCCGATAATACAGTTTGCTTCAGAATTTGTTTATGTGTAATTTCTGTCTTCTTTCTCCTCTCTGTTCTTGGAAGTAGTCCTAAATCTCTAGTGGTGGTGATGATTTTCTTTATCACTGATACACCCAAGTATGTTTCTACTTCAGGTTGAATTTTTTCTTCCAATTTTTCATTGCATGCAATCACACAGGCTGCTGTTTTTAGTTTGATGCACATGTCAGCTTACAGATTTCAGCTCAGTGTCACTTTAGACAGAAATTTGGGAAGAAACACTAAAAATAAACACATAAGAAGTACTTATATTGCTTTAGATATTTAGGTAATACAAGTATGTCTTCTGTTCATTGGGAAAATAAACTGTAACCCTGATAGAAAAGTAATGGGTAAATAAAGATACTTGAATGAAGATCAAGTAGGCTAGGGGACTTAGTTATGTAGTAAGTGATGTACCAAAGTGGAAACAAAATCTCTTCAATAAAGCTGTTTCAATATTTACTTCTTTTAAATCTATTTTTGAGTTGCTGTAAGATAAAGAGTCTGATCTTCCAAGTTGTTTAGATGATCCAAATATAGAAATGTCTATGTCCAGTTAAATTATTATATGGTATGTAAGCCATGGCTGTCTTACAATATAAACTTGAAGATTCTGAGCTATGGTTAACTTGGATGAATGGATAATTCCTTCACTCTCATGAAAGTTCTTGTTTGCTGTCCACTGATTAAATGAAAGCAGTCAACTCCTGAATATCAACAAAAGAGATTGCATTAATCATAAATACATACCTGAAAAATGTCCATCTTTCTCTGTTTCTAAGACATTAAGAAGCTGTATTCTTAGCTAGAAAGAAGATCTGTATGTTTAATGAATTTTAATAAATTATGTCCTAGCATTTTGAATTCTAGGATTTTCCATACATTGTATACAACAGTTTTCAGACAGCCTGAAAACACCCAGATTCTTTCTCCTTCCTGCCTTTGTTTTTTTCCTGTAGGATCCCAAACTTTGTTAGTGTGATTCTCCTCCCTCACCTGTTGACTGCAGCCTCAGTGGCTATGTGCCGCATTAGAAAATCTGTTTAAAACAGTCATTAGAAAAGTTTTCATTTAATAATCTTTTAGCAGGTGGTTTCAAAACATAATCCTTAATATAGTAGAAACAGAGCAAAACTTAATTTAAAGCTTATTTCATCTTAAAAATTACCATTTATCAACATATGCTTAGACCATTTTGGGAAGAAATTTAGAAAAACAGGTAAGATATAACCAACGTGGAAGGAAAAACCTAGATATCACAATTTTACAAAATGTATGCAAATATTCTCATTTTTGCTCTCTTGTTTTAGATTATATGTAATTTGCTCACTGAACTGGGATGCTTTATTTTTGCCATTGTTTATTTTGATTATTCTGTTCTATATCGGCCACATGGGAGCTCATTAAATCATAGTCATGCCAAACAACAAATTCACAGAAGAGCACTGGGCTTTTTTTTAAACTGTTTTCAATGACATTCACTTGCCTTCAAGTCATTCTAAAATCCTACTGCACTTGTTTTGAGCAATAGTGATTTTCTTTTCTATTGATTATATGCATTGAGGGAGAAGCACTCTCACTTGTTTTACATCTTTTCTCCCTTGCTGTATCATATGAGTGACAACTGATGCTCTTGTGGCTCAGCACATCTCTGCTCACTGT
Organism: Leptocoma aspasia; assembly: GCA_013399835.1. Taxonomy (NCBI): domain Eukaryota; kingdom Metazoa; phylum Chordata; class Aves; order Passeriformes; family Nectariniidae; genus Leptocoma; species Leptocoma aspasia. The sequence continues at coordinate 92,292 of VXAX01005711.1, forward strand.
TTTTGGCAGGTGGTTCATTACATCTTGACAGTTGAAAAAGACCATGACATGGACATCAATGACACTGATGCCTTGTGGGGAGAAACAGGTATTTCCCTTCTCGTGTGTTTCCTAGAGTTGCTAATTGAAGAATAAAAAGTTTTTAATCTTGCTTTTTCAATTCAATTTTCTATTATAAAAATAATGGAAAATACCAGTTTTAATAATAAAATGCAGTTTATAAAGTATAGTTTTAACTTACTGAATCTATTCATCTCAAGTATTGAAGAACTTTTATATTAAAATTACTGTAAATTACTGACCTTCTAACTAAATGGAAAATTGTGGAAATACAGTGCTTAAGTTTTAGTGTGGAATTTTATGGGATTCTCTGTCTGAGAACCTTTGTTTAAGTATCATTAGTTTTAAAGAAATGCTAGGCCATAGCCTCATTTGTTCTGATTTGGCAGTGGAAGGACAGACCTGCCTTTGGACATCTGGGAAAGGCCAAATGTAGTTTTTAAGGCAGACTGAAATGCCTGCACTGCAGTTCCCTGGTGTGCCTTGTGGGTGGCATCTCTGTGCCATGGAAACAGCCAAGGGGGGGGCAGCAGCACTGGGATGATGGTCAGTGGCCTCTCACATCCTACAACAGCAGATGTGCTTTGTTCCTACACCTGTACAAAACCCTTGTTGCAAATCCAGTGAATTCCAAAAGCCATCTGTTTCTAAATTAATTTTGTTCTTCAGTATTTTCCTGTCAGTGTTTTTTATCAAAATCCTTGCATAATACATTGGGAATCTTCACTCACTGAGGAAGTGAACTCCCTAAAAGGGGGATTTTTGAACAAGACTCGAATCTTTTGCTTGTAATATTGATATCCATAACAGTTACTTTCCAGTTGTTCAACTCTAAACAGTTGTTATAACTGCTACACAGTGCAGTTTCATTGACTGAGGAGGGAATGGGTAAGATCAAGTGCTAAAAAAGAAAAATTTACTTCTTCCTGCAGTGTTTGTAATTTCCTTTACTTTCAGCATTCATTGGAATTAAAACAAAAAAAATTCTACTTGATCATGTTTGAAAATGCTAAAAATGAGTAACAGGAAATTCACAATTTGACCCACTTCTTAGTGGAAAATGCAAGTTACTAGGCTTTAGAGGCTGGAGGGGCAAGTCCTTTGCTGATTCTTGCATAAGTCACACATGAACTCATTTTCTAAATACTTGTTGGCATGACTGGTGAGGCTTCAACACAAACAACAAAATTTAAATTTGAAGTTCTGTTTAAAACACAATATGAGCAAAATAGAAGAGTGGGAAAAATAACGATGGGAAAGTATTTTCTTTTTTTGTTCTTTTTAGCTTTCAATAAGCGTCACAGTGAAAAGCCAAAAGAATGGGGATTCAGTAACACTCATGTATTTTGTGTATGTCCAAAGGCCAAATAAGCCAAGAGCTGATGCTGATGCAAATGCTTTCTCTAGCCCTGACAGCTGCTGCAGGAAGAGGGAAGCTGGAAGTGTGCAGGCTACTGCTGGGGCACGGAGCGGCCGTGACCAGAGCCAGCAGGAGAGGCGTGCCTCCGCTCCTCTGCGCCGTCCGGCAGGGCCACTGGCAGGTCTGGCACAGCTTTGGGGGTCCTTTGGGAGGTGGTCCCTGGTTCCTCCCATCCCTAGATTTGAAAAGAGTTAGTGTCAGTTTTCTAATATGTTTGCATCTGCTTCAGAGGGATGTGCTCAGAAGTTTCACTTCCAAACTCTTTGTATCCCTGGAAATAACTTTAAAAACATGTTGGCCTCACAACAGTCTTAGTTACAGTATACCTGAAAAATAAGGTGAGTTAAAGTTTTTATCCTAGACCAAGATCAGAGGTGAAGGCCTTGAACTGCAGTCAGGGCTTGAGCTACATTGAACTACTCAGTGGTTGCCATAAATACCCCTTTAGTTCTCTTTTTTAAAAGTTCATGATATTATGGCTGAAATCTCAATCTGCCAATTTCATAAAATCATAGAGTTGGTAAGATTGGAAAAGCCCTCCAAGACCATCAAGGCCAACTGTTCCCCAGTACTGCCAAGGCCACCAGTAACCCATGTCCTGAAGTGTTACATCCATGTGGCTTTTAAATCCCTTCAGGGATCAGGCAGATGGGAATTCCACCCCTGCCCCTGTGCCAGGACTGGACAGCACTTTCTGAGAAGAAATTCTCCTAATATCCAATCTAAACCCCCACTGGTGCAAGGAATGTATTTTTAAATTGATATTTTCTGTTTCAGATTGCTAAACTTCTAGTGGAGCATGGGGCTGATGTGAATTTAAATGACAAGCAAGGCCGGACACCACTGATGGTGGCTTCTTGTGAAGGACATCTGAGCACTGTGGAATTTCTCCTTTCTGAAGGTAGAAAATAAATAGTGGATTACAGCTGCACCAGGGATTGCATCTGGCTGAGTTAAGGAATTTTTCTATTTAAACAGAGAATCTTCATAACAAAATTCATTTTAATTTTATAGGTGCAACTGTTTCATCTCTGGACAAGGAAGGATTGACAGCTCTGAGCTGGGCATGTCTGAAAGGCCACAAGGAAGTGGTTCAGTATTTAGTAGAGAAAGGTGCAGCAACTGATCAGACAGACAAAAATGGACGAACACCCCTAGACTTGGCAGCTTTTTATGGGGATGCTGATATTGTAAGTATAGTAAAATATAAAATTCAAGAAAAAGTTATAAAAATTTAGAATTTAGAAAAAATATTGCCTACCAAAATAGGAAATTTGGGGAAGTAGCCAAGATGGTTATGTTGCTCTCATCTTGACTGCAGTGAAAATGTTTGCTCAGGAAAGCATTTCCTAGATGAAGTAGAAGCCCAGAATTACACTGCAAACCCACTGAGGTCCCGTTCTCAGAGTCCTGGTCAGTTGGTGTCTTAGTAGAGGAAATACCCCAAGAAGAAGTGTAAGAAGAGGAAGGGCACACTCAGGTCTGTGTGCAGTGGACAGATCCGAGAGGTCAGCAAGGAGCTAGACAGAGCAGCACATGCAACCTCTCACACTCAGTCTGTGTTTCTGCAGTTCGCATACACAAGGTCTGTTTCAGGTGCTGCTGTGGCATGTAACTCGCTGTAGCACGTTGTCCCATTCAGCCTTTGTCTGAATTAACTTTGAATTGTAAATAAGTCCTCAGGTTCCATAGTGGCTTTGGTAGTTTTCAGACACTGTGTGTGTTTTTGCCCGTCACACTGAGTACTGGAGACTCCACTGGAGAATGAGGGGTGTCCAGGCTCCTCCCTGTCCCTGCATTTGCTGTAGGTCATTGTCCTGGAGTGGTGCCAGCTCCCGTTTCCCTGGCCAGACCAGTCTCTTCAGTAGGTCTGTGCTCAGCCACTGGCCAGGCTGGGACGACAGGGACAGTGCCACTGAAGAGGTCCTTGAGCTGTGGGTCGTGGGGCTTGTCCATAGGCAGGACCGTTGGTGCCTCTTCCCTTACAAGATCACTGCTGGTAGCACTTGAGCAAGTAACAGGCATGGGAAAGAGCTGCCGTTTCTCTCCAGCCTGCCCGTGCTGTGGTGCCTTCGGTGGGTTTTAGATGGTTGTACTGTACTCTGCAGCATATGTTCAGTGTGTTTTAAAGATTACCTGGTACCTTAAATATTTCCTTGGTCTGCCTTTCCTACCAAAAGCCGTGTTACAAGGCATGTCCCATTTCTTCTCCCAGGTACAGTATTTGGTGGAGAAAGGAGCAATGATTGAGCACGTGGACCACAGTGGCATGAGGCCACTGGACAGAGCGATTGGCTGCCGCAATACCTCAGTCGTGGTCATGCTGCTGAGAAAGGGAGCTAAGCTGGGTTAGTGAAACTGCCCTGCACCACGACAAACAACTGGATTCTGCTCTGCCAGAATTAGTTATTTCTGTAAAGTAGATGAAGTAAAGCACCAGATTTTTGCAGGCTGTCTGGTTTGCAGATGCCCACCCAAAAGAAAAAATCTCCTTTAAAGGCAGACACACAAGATTCACTTTAGAAGTGAGGAAACACAAGAACTTTTATTCTGCTTCTTCTTTGATGTGTGCTGATGGTGACGTCTGGAGGAGTCACTGTATATGGTTACTCTGCCTTAATATATTGCCATAAGAAAATTATGATTGTGCTATTACTGATACATAATTCTTGCACTATTAATGATTTTGATTAAGAAGTTTTAAATAACATTCTTCTAATAAACTACAGAACTGTGTATTTTTGCAAAGGGTAGGCCAAAAAAATATAAGTTACGTGTTACCAGTAGGCAACTACATGATGCAGTTCTGTCTGTGATAATTACTGAATATTTAGTACATTTGAATCACTGTTTCATATTATTTGGGTAATAAGTGCGATCAAATACAGGTTCTTACTTAGGACTGAATTTAATTGTGAGTTCTGTACATTCCTTCACAGGGGTGAAATGTATCAGACCTTTTAATACCTGGCTACTGTCCAGGTGGTGGCATAGATGTATTTTAAATGCGTACACCATAATTACGATGATAATAGTAATACTGGTTCCATGTAGGTGTAATGTATACTGAAGTAGGACTAGGATTTCTGCTGTGGTAGACAGCAGAAACACACTTTCTCCCATTTTGTCAGAGACCCTTAAAATTTAACTTACAGGAAATGCAGCGTGGGCAATGGCCACCTCCAAACCCGATATTCTCCTGATTCTTCTGCAGAAACTGATGGAAGAAGGAAATACACTGTATAAAGTAGGTAGATTTTTATTTTTTTATGGCAGCAGAACCTCTGGACCTCTGCCTGAAGGTAGACTTGAATGCCTTTATGCCTCCTTTTCAACTATATAATCTGATATATTACTACTCTGTACAAAACAAAACAAGAATCATACATTATTTTTTATGGTACTAGTAGTACATATCAGTGCAAGTATTGTCCTTGTCAAATACCATTAAACATGTGAGTTCAGAAAGAGACACAAACTCTGGTTAACATGCAGGCTCTCACTGTCCTTGTCTGACAGTATAGTTCATACTGTGTATATTTATTGAAAAGTCTGTATCTGTGTTTTCTACTTGAAGGGCATCTCTTGATAGATGTCAAATATAAATATGCTCTTTGCCAACAGTATTGCAATATTAAAAGTTTGTGAAAAACCTCTTGTTCCCTAAAATTTGCAGAAAGGCAAGATGAGGGAAGCAGCACAGCGTTATCAGTATGCATTGAGGAAGTTCCCAAGGGAAGGGTTTGGTGAGGAAATGAAAGCCTTCACTGAGCTGAGAGTTTCATTATACCTGAACTTGTCACGATGTCGCCGCAAAACAAATGTAAGCTCCTGCTGTTAGTCTGCTGCCTCTCTGGCACTGGGAATCAGAGAATTAAGGCCTACTGCGTTACTGGGGTTATATGTGGACATCTATCTGTGCTATTTTAGAATCCTTTTCACTATACCCTGATCTTGGGCTTTATCATGTCAATAAATGGGTGACCTATAGAATGAGGGCATGTTGCCATGGGGGATCTATTACAGCTGGTCTTACATTATGCAGTTCTTTTGAAATGTTGTTTGTGGTATGTTTAAAGGACTGAATGGAAAACACTGCTACCTTTGTTACCAACCAGCACAACCAGGTGCCACGGCTGTGCCTGTGTGTGCTTTGAGCAAATACCTGCTCTTGCAGCCTGGGGCTGGAGCTGCTGCCACTTGCTCTGGCTGCACTCGTGGAGCCAGAGCATGACCCACAGCTGGCAGCTTGCTTTGACTGGCACTGTGTAACAAGTGTGTTTGATTCCTTTATTAGGATTTTGGTATGGCTGAAGAGTTTGCTACCAAAGCCTTGGATCTGAAGCCTAAGTGTTATGAAGCCTATTACGCCAGAGCGAGAGCCAAGAGGAACAGCAGGTACTGTTTGATTCTGTGCATCTGTCTGCACAGATTTTTTTTAACTTGCCATTTCTAATAACTTGTTCTTTTATGCTAGTTACATTTCAAATTTGCAAAGAAAAAGTTATTTTTAGTGCACTTTGCATCTGTACTAGGTGTGGATCAGATAAAGCCAACCACATCCAAATAGCGATACTGAATACTCTGTAAGTACTTATGAGGCAGTTCAGGAAGTAACAAATTCATTTGAAGAGGGATTATTTTAAGTGTAACAGTGAATGGGTCTGCTGCTCCACATGACTCAGCAGAATGTGGCCAGCAGTGAGCTACCCAACTCTGGCACTTCATTATTTATTGCTAAGCTTGCTATTTATTACTGGCTGCTTTGATAGGACAGAATATGATGAATCATTAGCAGTTGAAAACAAAAATAAGGGGAGAGAGGAGGAACTATCTCTTTAGGTTGAAAGAATAACAAACCATAGTGGTGTAGCTGAAGTACACAAAGAGGTGCCTTCTTAATTCTGTGTCTTTTCTAAACATATCAATAAATGGTCATGAAGCAGAGTTCAGCAGGTTCCCTATTCTAGAGGTAACTGAGAAAAGCTTGTGAGACAAAGTGTCAGTTCCTGGTGTTCCCAGCAGAGAGTTCTCCTGCCTGCCTGCATGGGGTGTCAGGATACTTTAGAGAAAAGTTTAGGGTTGGGTCTGCACTTCCACCCTAGTTAAGAATTTCCTGAGGTGGAGAACTTCCGGTCTAATTTGTCATCACCTGCAGCAGGAAGCAACAAATGAGGATATTTCGCTGCAAGGGTGGAGGTGGATTAGTAGTAGGCAACTGGGACTCAGATTTGCCCCAATTTTCATTGTTTACTTATTTCTTCCTGAACAGAAAACTACTTGCTGCTCTCGCTGACCTACGCGAAGCCACTCAGCTGTGCCCCAGCAATCAGGAGATAAAACGTCTCCTGGCTCGGGTGGAAGAGGAATGCAAACAGTTCCAGAGAACACAGCAACAGAAGCATCAGTCTCCACAGCTACTTGAACAAACCAACAATTCTGATAATGAGGAGGGCATTATACCAGGTGTGAATGATAATTTTAATCTTCCAGACGGGGAAGATGAGCTGCCACACCCCAGTGAATCTGTCTCCCCTCCACAAAGGCTGCAGTGTTCCTCAGCTGTTTCATTATTTAGCAGGACCCTTCAAGAAGGTGTTCAGAAAGCTCAGTGTGTGTCCCCTCAAAGTAGAACAAGCAACAAGTACCTGAGAGAGCCAGGCTTGATCATGCAGCCAACAAAGCAGGCACAGATTGTAAAAACTAATCAGCATCTGAGCTCCACCCAGCCTGGATCTAAACCAGGAAGCAGTCAATGTAGCACCAAGCCACAGTCATCTTTGCAGCATCTTCCCCACAGTCCCTTGCCTATCCGACACTGTAGAAGTCAACATGTGGATGGGACAAGCACATTGTTATCTGGAAGTATTTCCACAGATCCCACTGCTGACCTGCACAATGAAAAGTTTGTGTCCAGCCACCGTTCACATCCACAGCATCATGAGACTCTCTCTTCTTGTTCTTTTACTAGTAAATCTAAACCTGGTGACACATCAACAGCCTCTGCTCCAATGAATTTCAGTGACTCAAGACAGCAAAGCCCTGTACCCAGTGGTGGCTCTTCTGGCTCTCCATCCAGTAGTGTGATTCTTGTCAGCTCATCAAGCAGCTTCACTTCAGGCAGCAGTTTGTCAGGCAGTGTTAAGGGGCTGGGCCCAGACGTTCGACTCAAGGAGACCAACATCAGTCAGGCTCAGGGTACTGAGCACCGACCTCGCACTACCCCCTTTATGGGAATCATGGACAAGACTGCAAGGTTTCACCAGCAAAACACACAGTCTAGTCGCACTTGGCACTCTCAGGCAGCAGATGGATTGTCCACAAACATTGCTTCTGCAGGCATTCAGCCCTCCAACTTGGAGCAGTTCTCAGTTAAACACTACTCAACTAAAGGATCCTCTACAGGCGCTGCCCCGGGAGATGGCAGCCAGAGCAGCATGCAAGCAAAAGATTGTGAGGAGCTCACGTGCCAAATCCCTCCCCACTGTGCAGACAGCAGATCACCCAGCCAAGGTTCTCATGTATACCCCGATGCTGTAGCCAAACTGCCATCCCACAGCACTCAGGACAGCCACCTCGGTCACGTCACCACGGCAAAACCAAAGCGATCGTTCGTTGAGTCAAATGTATAAATACTGTTCTGTACATTGGCAGGGTAGACCAGGCTCGCAACATTGCAGGGTCTGACTGCTCTACAAACACTGACTGCCTGGGCATGGCTGGGTCCCAGGGAGCAGTCTTTAATGGGATACAACCACTTCCAGCTGTTCCTACTGTCACAGGGCAGTGACAGTAACTGGAATAACAAATTCGTGTAGAAAGACTCAATAAGTTGGCCTAGGAGCTCGAGCAGAGAAATCCTTTCCATTACATGTTACCATTAAATAAGCCTTTCTTTTCACATAGGGCTTCAATCTTGGCTTTTGGTTCTCTTGCATCTCACACATAGTACTTGTGCCTCTCAAATGCTTACGTGCTGATGTCTCACAGCAGCGCTAAGGGAGATAATCTGCTGCAGAATACTCAGATCTGTACATGCATGCATTTTTTAAAAATCAAATTATTTTATCACTTTTCTAGTGGGATCTAATTTGGGTTGCATGATGTACATTTAGGAAGCATAAATAATTTGTGTATGAGTAAACTATAAGCAGCCATGCTTTGATGTGTAAATATAACTATTTTTAGTAAATAGAAGAAATTAAATAAAATTAGTGACATTTGCATGTGTATTGAGAGGCTTTGACCATATTGGTTATTGCACTGAAGAACACAATATTATGGCCTATTAACAATAATCGCACTTTATATAGGGTATCTAATCACCTTTGGGTGCTATCTTAAAGCAAAATGATTTATTGTTCATTTGTGAAAAGGTACAACAACTAAATGCTTAGTAAATGTTTTTATGGGAAACCCAAGAAAGGGATGGAGTGAACATGAAAGTTTGAGGAAGAGTGTATGTGCATTTGCATGACAGGATGAAGTTGAGAAGTTGGGTTTTTTGAGGAAATGAAGATTTTTATGGGCAAGAACATATTGAAAATGAACTGCTGCAGTGACATTTCTATGAGTACAGTTCAGTTGGAGTGCTCAGTTTTATATTCTTCCCATCATGCTTAATTACAATGTTCTGTGTACACTGCAAACAGCTGTACCCAGCTCTACGCATCCTTTTGCAGTTTGCATCACTACACTTTAGCTTATTTATTGTTTACTGTTTCTTTGATATTTTGTACAAGTCCTATATTAGTCTTGTCCTGTAGTTCTATTTTTGCACAGCTACTGTACTCTTTCCATACAAAATAAATATTATTAATATACCTGTGGGATGAGATGCAGTCCCTGATGGTTACAGGAGAAACTCTCTCCCAGCTTTTCCAACTACATGTCCAGTAATGGGGAAGAAAGACAGACACATTTTGGACTGTTAAGAGTAGAAAAAGAAATATAGATACAATACTTTGCTATTTCTTACCTTCTGAAAGACTGATTTTTCTTACTTTCTGAAGACTCAAAACTCGTGAAAGTAGTAAAAATTTTAACAAAATTTTATTTGAAAAACTGAGTTTGAATACTTGATTCTTAAACAGAAATACCACAAAGTAGAACTACTAGGAACTTAAAAGTTTTTCTGTGAGTTTCCACCAGTGAAGGCTGAACCAGCCACAGATAGAAGAGAAACACAAGTTTTTACTTCCATTTATTTCTGATACAATTAATTCCTCCAGCTGCATAAAATTTCAATTAACAAACAACTTCAAAATTAAGTGGTTTAACTATTTCTGCTGAGTCTCTAGCCAGCGACTAATGGCCATTTTTAGTGTTCTGTTTGGTGTGAGCATAAGGGAGTGGAGAGGAAGATTCGTCATGGGACTAGATCGTCTGTTGCTGATCCAGTTTTCCATTGCTTCCCTTTCATAGGAATAGCCATCTGCAAAGAAACCATCAACAAAAGCTTGTATTACAGAGGCTTGGGCACTGTGGCACTGTGCAGATGTTAGCTGTTTAAATGTAAAAGGGAAGTAAGGAAATACATTCAAAATTGAGATCTAGAACAAGTACACTGTATGTGAAATCTTTACTGTGGGTATAAAACAGTTCTGGCTAGTTTCCTGTATCTATATCTGCCTGTAAAGCACCAAAATATATTATGCACAAGTTAAGACTTTCTTTTCAGTTTGAATGATCCCTAATGTGAAGTAAAAGCTCATTACCATCAATTGCCTAATGCAGCTGCTTTGCTGAACAGGGGGCTTGTCCACCTGGCTGACCGAGCCCTGAGCTGTGCCTGTACAGAGCCCTCATTCAGGACTTCGGCTCTTAGAGTTGGTAGCTGAAACAGCTGATACTTAAAGAACAGGAATCAGGCCCCAGCTAAGTGTCAGTCACTCAGGAATATCTGTGGTGGAATACAGACCTGGGCCCTATGCCCCTTCCCTTGTCTCCTTACTCCTTATTGAATAAAGCCACCGTCACTCCAGCAGTTAGCAAATGTCTTCATATTTTGGCCATTTTAATTCTCAGAAGTCTGCCCTAATACCTCAGAACTGGATGAAGTTAGTCACTGTTTAGAGAACAAAAAAAAATTATACTCATCTGATGCTTGTATGCTCCTCCTTCCCTCTCTCCCCAAGAATAGAACTACAAAACAATAGTTCTTCATAAAAAGTTTTAACTACGTAACATCTTATGATGCTGGCATATCACAGTTCCAAGGGCTTGCTGCATTTAAAGGAGTCTCATTCTGTATGAACTTTTAAGTGCCCTAAAGATGGTGTGCTAAACATAGTAATTAATAAGCCTGGGTTTTGGTTTGGGTTTGGTTTTTTTTTTTTTTTTTGTGAGGATGGGGGGGTGGTTTGATTTGTTTGTTTGCTTTTTGCCCCACAATTCCATTTTGCACTTACTGAGCCAATACTGTAATTAGGCTTGTAATTATATTTGCAAAAGCACATAAAGGGAGGCACATTAAAAAAAGGAAGAAGTTGCTTGATACAGCGTTTTTCTCCGTATCAGAGCTGTAATTCAGTAAATTAGACGTTTATTCTGGTTTGTTCCAACAGCTATTTAGAATAGTTTATCTTTTGAGGCCTGATGTTAAGATATGTGTGGGAACACAAAAATGGGCCTATCTTTATCCTCAAGTAATTAGTTTTAATTCATGTCATGTAAAGACATACCTGTGGCAATGACAGGATCATTCATAAGCTCTCTTGTTATAGGACATAGGAACTCATCAGGAATGGAAACTGAGATCATTGTCATCCTCAGTTCTTCAATTTTCTGGAGAACTTTACTGCGCAGGCCTAGAGACTCTGAAAAATTATTTGTACATGAAGTGGACAGCACAGACAGGAAAGGCAAAGAGGTCAGGTCTTGCAATAGTCAGCAGCTGTGTTACAGGAGACATAGCTCCATCTCACCACCTCCTAAACCAAAAGCCTGCAGCCAGCCCTGGCTCACAGTCCAGTCAGCCCTACCACAGGTTCTCTCTCCTGCTGTGCAACAGGAACTTGGGGCAGTAATGAAAACAGTCAGTAAAACCAGTGCAAGTGCAGCAGAGCCTCGGCAGAGCTGCCATGCACTGATGGCCATGCACTCAACTCACACAGTGCCAGTGCAGAGCTGCCTGCAGCCACACCCTGCCACAGGACGCTGCAGGGCTGGCCCTTGGCACGGGACAAAGCAGTGCCAGTGGGAAGGTACAGCTGTGCACAGGTGCTGCCAGCACCTCCAACAGACTGGGTTTCCCTTCGTCTTCACGTTGGCATTTGACACACCTGGTCACACCTATGTCTGTTACACTACACCTGCTGTACAGCACTGCTGTCTCGGGCTTACAAAGGCACAACTGAAAGGTGCCCGACCCTGTGGTTTTTAAAAGAACACTGATGTCCTCCAAACTGCAAAGACTGAAAAACTTCTAGACGTCATTAGCAAGACCTTACATCACAGTCTCAGAGCAAAGAAAACAGGTTATCAAGAAGAGAAAGGACGTGCTCATTCAAGCATTTGTATGGTGGTAGACAGCTAAAATTTAACTAAACGGGAATTTAAGTAACACAGAAAATGTTCATTTTAGGCAGATAGTATTTTCCTACTTTGTAAACATTTGAGCTATGGCAGATAGAGAGCAATTTTTCAAGTCAGATACATGAGGCCATAATTTCCATACTTTTCTTGATTTCTTTCCCCACAGAGAACTCTCTTTGTAGCAGGTTATTGGTCACACTACATTCAATTCTCACAAAACTTCCTAGTCAGTGTTATCTGATTAGCCTCAGCTGGCAATTGCTGCAACGAAGTTTTAGGCTACTGCAATGCTTCGGAAAATGCTTGCATAAACTGAGGAAGCCAAGTGTCTTCCATGGATGACAATGCCTGACAGATTCCCAGTATCTCTGTTATTTCTAGACTTCAACAAAGCCAGCTGTTACACAGAGATAATATGATCCAATATAGACCAATTCCACACACGCACAAAAAAAAGGAAGGGAGCAGTCTTTCTACAACGAACAATATCCAACTGTACTTTTTAAAAGGTTTCTTACTTCATTCTTATCTTTTCTTATACTTGACTTCACTTTGACAAACGTATTAGCAACCAATTTACACCTAAATCTGGCCATCAAAATTAATAGAGAACTTGTATTTAGAAAGTTCCAATGCAGTTCACTATGCTTAAATTTATTATTTCATAATGACCACTGTGGAATCATTACTAATATGGTGCTTCTTTTTGATTCCTTCTAAAATGTAATCACAGTTTTGCAATAAAGCAATAGGACGGTGTATGAACCTGATGTATTAGAAAGTGTCTAAGCCAGGCAAGTTTTGCTTGATCCTTACCAAAAGTCATCATCAGCTGCACACTTAAGAATTTCACTGTTCAATTCAAGGTTGGTGAACATCCACAATTCTAAGTATGGCACTTCTGCAGACTGATAGGAAAAACTATAGACCACTCTATTTACCAAAGTGAGAAACACGAATTACAGAGAAAAGCTGAAATTCCTATTCCACAGCTTAATAATACAAGATCGAGCAAGGAAAATAGAAACAAAATCAGGTAAGACCATATAACAGCATCATTAGTAGAAGTGCATAGTATGTCTCCAGGTATGAGCAAACACACACACACAAAAAGGAATACTGTGGACAATGTAGCATTAGGGGGTTTTTAACAGCCGTGGAAATAAAAAAGACATTTCAGGGGGGAAAAAATCCATGTATGGAACTCCTAACTTGCTTTCATTCCAACATTTCGAAGTACTCTAAAGATTAAAAACTATTTGGATTTCAATACTCTTACCAATTTTTAATTCATTAGCAAGACTTTCCTTAGTAAGATTCAGTAGTTCCTTGCCATCAATATTATTCATTTTGAAAAGTCCAACAAAGTCTGCTAAATCCTGTGCACAGAGCCAGGCTGAAACATCATCCTCTGACCAGTCCTCAACAGTCACCTTTGATTCATTTTCTACAGTATGTCCTTTGAAAATGAAAGATTTAAAAAACAAAACAAAACAATAAAAAACCATATTAACAAACAACACCTTCCCCTCCCAACAAAAAAACCTCACCACAACCCCCCAAAAGCAAACAACAATGAAATTCTCAGTTCAAAGAAACAATGTACTTAATAGACCCTGTTTTTATGTGTTCTCAGTACTATACTTCCTTCATCTAATAAAAGAAATGCTTATTAGACATTCCTTTGTGAGGGAGGGCAGTAATTAAAATACCTTTTACCTATCAATTTTCAAAGCTTAGAAGAATTTAATCTCTCAGATGCCTACACTTCTGTCAAATTTGAATTGGACAAACAACCAGAAAAGTGCTAGCAGACACTGGAATCATCTTGCATGTCCTTAGAAGGCACACCAAAATCCAAACTTACTGTTGTGCTTTGAATAAAGACAATATGCACCTTTGTTCCACAAATTTTAGGTGCTGGTTTAATTTGTACCATTAGTTATCGTATATTAATGGCACTAATGTCATTTGTACAATTAATTTTTCACCTATAATGACTGGTAAGGTGCATTTCTAATTGACAATTACAATTTGAGAATTGCACTTGCAATTAGTGTATTTTCAACTCATCACAAATTATGGGTGTCCAACAAGTCTTCCAGCACTCTGGCAATAATATTAATCTCTTAAATGCTGTCCAAAGAATAAGCAATTGCAAATATCAGAAAAACAGATATAGCAAATTAATAAAATTAAGATACGTCTAGTATATTTTTCTTTGCAAAATAACAAAAAGAGAGTACCTCTTCCAGGCATTAATCAGGTCAATTAGAAGATAAAAAGCATGCACACAATCCTGATGTTACATATTAAGTGCAGGTAAGAATGTGGGACTTTTGCATCTTCAGATGGTGTTCTGAATTTAAAGAACAGATTACAAATACTTCACACACTGACCTGCACAGGGTTGCTTAAGGTCAAGCTGCCATATGTGCACAGTTTTATCCATTGAGCCTGTGGCAAGTAAGGGACTATGTGGTGCAAAAGCACAAGTTGTAACATATCTACAAATAAAAAAAAGTCTCAAAGTTCATGAGAAAAGAATTTCTTTTATTTATGAAACAGAATAATCATGCTGATTTCTTACCTTGTATGCTGAGACAAAGTATGTAGGGTATTGCCAGTACTCTGTAAAAGAGTTTTTGTGATCTTAAATCTTAAAGAATAAAAGAAGTGTTTCTTCACTTGTATGCTTCCTTTCAAAAGAATATTGCTTCTTGAAAGGTGACAGAAGGTACCTTCAGAGAAGTCATACAACCTTGACAAAGCTGATCAGCAGCAGAGTCAGAAACGCAACTTGAATTTCCTGCTTGAAGCCCCTGTTTGACTCCCTGGAGCACTGTTCCCCTGCACAATCAGCCAGCATGGAACATGCAGGGAGAACAGTGCCAGAAACACTGACTGAATTAAATCCATATTGGCTGATTGGTTGTGTAGATAAAGACATTTCTTCTACAAATCTTGTATTAGAAATGACCAAAAAGGTCATTGTGGGGTCAACCCACAAGCCTTCAATTGAACCAATAATTAACCATACCTAATTTGGCCTATTCTCTATTTGGCCACTAAATACTATTAAAAAAACTAAATTCCTGAATTTTGGCAGTTTTAACTTATTATGGAAAGAGTTTCCCTCCTATGAAAAATAGCATTTCTTTGACAGGTACAGACATGTTGGACAGATGATGAGCAAAGTTATTCTGAATCACTAATTGATCAGTCAGCACTCCAATATTTTGAGCTATCCAACATGATCAAAGTGCCCTAATATAGATTGAAATCCCTCTCCCTCCCACAAAGGTTAATTATCCCCACTTTTCCCCACAGAATCACGGGATGGTTGGGGACCTCTGGAGATCATATAGTCCAACCCCCCTGCTAAAGCAGCATCACCTAGAGCAGGTGTCCAGGCAGGTTTTGAGTATCTCCAAAGGAGAATTTCACAAATAGAAAAGCTATTGTCCCATTTGATAAAAACCTAAGGCCACAAAAGCTGATGAACAGTATTAAGAAATACTTAGGCTGTGGTTTCCTTCATCTTTCAATTTTCTGAGGCTCCTGAACTCTAGAGGACATCTTACATACCTGTCTAAACTTCAAACTACTAAAATAACTGGGCCAAAAACTGTGCAGGTATCATATTAGTGATTTTGGTGAAAAATTTTATTGCTAATTTAAAAATTGTATCAATACAATAAGTATGTGCAGAGCAAGCTGAAGAAGTTTAAAATTTGTTCATCCTTCATTTTCAGCAAAATTATTATTTTTAATACTATAAAGTACTAAAGGGGTATATACCACTTACATGTGAATCACAAAGGATATAACATTATTATAGAAAATGCCTAAACAATATGTTTTAAAGACATTGTACTTAATAGAAAAATGTTCTTGAATTCTTTATTATGCTTCTATTTTATGTGCACTTTACATACAACTAACTGCAGAATTTCTATGTTCACCATTCCTGATTTTCTGTCAAAAGGTACAGTCCTCCTTGCTTTGGAATCTAAGCTAAAGTTAGGATAAGAAAAAAATCCTTCTGCTTCAATATGAATCTTGTAATACTCGTAATTATGGAATTAATTAAGTAACACCCTACTGCAGAGAAATCAACTGACAAATCCTCACAATGTAAATAAAAAGTGAGAAAGACTGATCAACTCTCAGGAGATATTTTTCCTTAGACTCCTTCCCCTCCTACCCCCAAATGCACAGTAAATATTTTGGCTTGGTATCGTTTGTATTCTTTAATATTTTTTAATTGATAAGACACTGCAGAAGCAGTGCTCATATTTAAAAACAACCCTCCAACAAATGATCCTGTATTATGCTATACTTACAGTTTCATAGATTATGACACACTTGTCCACAGACCTTAAAAAAAACACATTGGCATTAAAATCATGCAGAAGGAAAAGGAAACTGTTTCATTAACCTTTTCCACAACCCAAGATTTCAAACTCAATCACCTACAAGACACAGACCAATCGTAAAGACACTTCAACAGCTCTAGAGGTCACAGAACTATTCCTTAATTATTGATAATAAATATTTAGAAATCTTTAACTCTTTTGAACTTTCTGTTTTACAGTATTGAAGTGTGAACCTGGACAGCCAGACATTTCAACAAGGTGCTGCTTACCCCGAGACTATCATCCGTCCGTCACATGAAAATGCACAAGCCAGAACTGGGGCAGAGTGCCCATTCAGTGTGCATTTAAACTGAACACCTAAAAATACAAAAAGTAAATTATTACATATGGCTGTATTTGACAAGGTATAACACAAGCTGCTTTAAGAAGCCCAAAGCTCCACCAAAGATGTGACTCTGTGACATACTGTTTACAAAAAAGGGGATAAAAAGATCACAGAGACAACCTCTCCTTTTAGTATCTCCAACTTTATCATTTTGTAGTTTTAGCATGTCTCACAGGGTTTTAGATAATTAAATGTATATCTGGACACACAATATTAATCCTTACATACTTTTATATAAATTAGCTTACAAAAAAGGACCCACTGAAGACATTTCTGGCAATTTACGTAGTCTCTACATTGTAGTTTTTCCAGGAGCCAACCTTCTTTTCTCCAGCTCTTATTCAAGGCCCAGGATATACTAAAACATGAAAACAAACCTCTCCCTGGCCAGGCAGATTAAGAGGTTTCAACCTATCAACCTGTTGAAAGGCCACAGTAGAATTTTTTTTAAATCTTTACTTTCAATACTTCTTGATAAATAGATTGCTAAATAAAATCTACATGGTGCAGTATGACAAAGTGCTGAATGCCTTAGCTGTTCTCCAGCTAATAATTAAAAGAAAACTTTCAACTTGTGGTTAGTTTGGCTGTGAATCCAGTAGTATAAATTTGATTTTTGATTTAAATTGTCACTAAAGACCTAAGACATTGGTATAGTCAAAAAACATTTCTATACAAACCTAAGGAATCTGCAAACAAAATAAGCCAGAGTTTGATCTGATTATCTTGTCCACAGGAAGCCATATGGAAGTATTTGAATCCATTTTCACTATCTGATAAAATTAAAATATATAAATGAGAGTCAGAAACATTGAAAATAACAGCAGATCAGTAAACTACATCAGCATAAAAATCACTGCAGAAGAACTAAAACAGTTTGGACATAAGAAATAGGTACCCTTATACTCTTTCCCGAATAAGTAGATAAAGACCAGAGCTGTGCTCATGTTTTAAGTTTTCTTGATGGTAAATGTTTGATTCCTCTGATTATACTGCTAGAGTCTTTTAATCTAAGTTACATGGTTATATCCATTTTTTCTACAGTTCCGCCATTCTCAAAATTAACCACATACACATGTACAAAATTTGAGAGTATCTGACAGGGAATTTTCATAGTCTTACACATTCAACTTTTCATTTTTATAAACTGACATTTCATGACTGCAGTCCAGCCAAACACTCAGTAAATACTGCATTAAGTGTGAAATACAACGATAATAGTTTTATAGCTTTCCCCTCTTGATTCAGTGGCTATGAACATTTCTGAATTATCGTGTTCCACAAGTGGACTGTTAGATGCATAAGAAAGTGGTTGGATGGTTGCAACCTGAGGATAGTGGTCAATGTCTCAAAGTCCCAATGGACCAGTGGTGTCCCTCAGGGTTCTGCATTGGTAACAGTGCTATTTAGTATCTTCATTAAGATATTTAATAGGGAGCAAGCGCACCCTCAGAAAATTTGCAGACGACATCAGGCTGAGTGGTGCAGGTGACAAGAAGGACAAGGACCTGGGAAGACCCCAGAGGGACCTGGACAAGCTCAAGCGCTGGCCCATGGGAACCTCAGGTGCTGGTGTGGCAACTGGATTGGGGCAACCCCCGGTAACAATCCAGGCTGGGGGGTGAACAGGTGGAGAGCAGCCCTGCCAAGAAGGATTTGGGTGTGCTGGTGGGTGAGACTGAACATTGCTGTGAACGTTGCACCCCTTGCCAGGTTCAGTTCCAGCTTCACTTCAGCCTTCCTCACCCCCTCCCTACACAATCGTAATTCATCTCTATACTTTTCCCAGGTTACATGTCTTTGTTCCCACTGCCTGTGCATTTGCTTCTTGCCTTTTAGTTTGACCAGCAGTTCCTGACTCAACCATGCCAGTCTCTTGCCCTGCTTGCCCAGTTTCTGGCTCCCAGGGACCACTGACTCTTGCACTCAGTAGAAGACTTCCCTAAAGATCTGACAACTCTGTTCCATTCCCTTGTCCCTGAGGGCAGTCTCCCAGGGGATCCCACTGACAACCTCTCTGAAGAGCTGGAAGTCTGCCTTCCTAAAGCTCAGGAGCCTGCCTCTATTCCTTACCTGACCTATATTACGTAAGATGGCAAACTCCACCACAACTGCTCTAGATCCCAGGAGTTCCTAGGCAATTGTGACTGAATCCACTTCAAAGGCAGAAGAACCACCTGTTACAGCCTAAAGCACAAAGAACCTATCAGACACTCTGGATCAAAACCTGCTCTGAATTAAGCAGGTAAAGAGAGTCTCAATTTAAAACTATCTCTAATTGTACTGGATAAGCACTACTTAAATGCATTTCATAATGTGTTAAATCTGCCAAAAATCCCAGAAGGTTCAACCACTGATGATTAAACAACAACACAAAAAAGGAAATATGTTGACTTTCAATAATATATGGAATATTAAAAAATCAAGACTGATCATAAATCAGCCAGAAAAAATCCACAGTGTAGGAAATACCTGCTTTGTTGCCTGTTTCACTTTATCTTGGCAGAAGGCTGTAATTTTTAAACCAAGAGAATAATCTTAATATGAAATGGAGTGGTGGAAATTACACTCTGATCTGTTTCAGCTGCAACGTATTTTTTGCCCTCAGATGCAACTCTTAGTTACCGATGGGAGTGTTTCTGTGTAGTATTTTCACCAAGTAAGATCCTACACCTTTCAGTGGACACACATTTGTTTGATTTGGTATTGTCAGTGATTAATTCTCTGTTGTGAAGTCTATGTTCACATCCTTCTTCCTCAGCTTTCTCCTGCTTCTCGCCTGGTTTCTTCCTGCTCTGCACCACCTCCTTAGACAGGGTGGTACACAGACAGCAGCACTTCTTGCTGGGTTCAGCACTTGAAGATGCAAGTGGCTGCTCAGTTACAACTTTTGGGGTCTTTGAAAGGGCAGCTTGTGTATTCTGAATACAAAAGCCTAAATATATACTGATGAAGATCGCTTTGTCTCAATAGCAGATCTGGAAAGCACAGAAGTATGCACACAAGATTGTTAAGTCAAGTTGCTGCATTACTTCCTAAATCTGACAATGAGGCTTCTTCCCAATTTCCTAACCTCCATTAGAAGCAAATGACTATGTGGTCAAATGCTAAAACAGCTCCAAGATTTTTTAACATCTTAGTGGAATGCAGGAGATTCTGGGCTCATTACTCCCCCAAATTCCTCTAAATGACAAAGTCGGGTGCAGGAAAATAGCCTATCTGTTAATATTCCATAGTTCAAGCATTTAGATTATTAGGTTTACAGCTCTCTGCATTGTTTTAATCCAGTCCTGCTCCTTGGGAGCCACAGTATGAAAGAGTCAAGTGGGAATTGTAATCAAGCACTGCATCTTCTAAAACCCGTCTGCCACGGGATAATTAGCTACTCAAAGTTATCACCTTGTTTGTTGACCAAGTACATTCCTTGCCACCAACTTGACCACAACTTGTACTTAAGAATATTCTATAACATCAGCTCTTCACAAGGTCATCTGTATCTTAAGTACCAATGGCAAAAAGAATATGAAAACAAGAGCTAGGGCAAATTAAATTATCTTTTTTTCAAATGTTCCTCCCCCGATGAGTTGAATAACTAACCAGATACTGGATGTGAAGAAATATCACAGCAGGTAACGCCAAGATCATGTGCTTTTTCATTATACAGGCATCTCATTTTACCATCCCAAATGGTTAAATCACCACTTGATGATCCAGTGACAAAGAAATTTCCATTGGGAGAAAATGCACAAGCCATCAAAGAACCACCTTTAACTTTCCCAGATCTGAAAAGCAAGAGTACACAGGATTTGAATTTAGAGTAGGTGAAGTTCTACGAAGTGATCTTTCAAATGCAGTCTGATGCAATAAGCCAAACTCTCCTAAGGTTTGTACTTTGGAACTAGATAACAGAGGAAAGAGAAACTCAAACCAACTATGAAAAGACAGCAAACTAAGCTCTGCAGCAGGGACCAAACCTGCTCTTTGACAGCAGGAGGAAAAACATGAGATGGAAGCCCAAGGCAATAATTTTAACTGAGTGATAAAATAACTTTCAAACTAAAGACAATTTGCATGGATTTAACACTTAAAAGGCATAATGCACTGTTAAAATTCTATGGCAGGATACGTTTTAAAAGTCAAAGATAAATACACAACTATCATTAACACAGACTTACATTAAAACAAACAAGGGGAAAAAAGACTTACAATCCTTCTGGTTGTAGAGACAAAAGAGAAGACCTACTAGCCCATATGATAAGCTGTAGCTGAGTAGAATACTTTTGTGATTTATGATGTGGAATTAATTTTGAACAACTTGTACACAAGAGAAAGCAATGTGGAAAAGAAATTCTGTATTTTAATTAAGTCAGCCAAAGCACTTTGTAAAACTGATCTTCAAAGAAAATTCCTAGCAGATATGGAAATGTGGTCAACCCTCAGGAAGGAAGTGGGGTCAACCTGACATTATCTGATAACCCAAAGTTAATCGAAAGAGTCTCACTCCTTTTAATGGACACCAGATCCAGCCAAGCACGCATAGCTGAGTCTCTAAGTGCAGGGAGAAAATCACAGCCATGAGAAACAGTCACATGGCAAGAAATGTCAGTCCTATTTACTCTGTCATTGTACTTTGTAGAACAGCTGTTAATTCTCTTTTACTTTTTTTTATTTACAGAAATTTAATTTACTGCCACAGGTGTCAAACTTAATGTCACAGAAGACAAGTCAATAAATTTTCCCTCAGTGTCACACTAATCAGACGCATGACCTTCTAAAAACCATTGTCTCCCTTAATTCTTTTTTAAGAATACTATCAAATCCACTACAGTGCTTCCCATTTTTATATGTACAATCCTTTTTCTTTAGTGCAGCTTTTACAACTTTCCTTCTTTCACACAAAAAGTTGCAGATTCTGCTCTGAAAGCAACAGTAAAATAAATAGCATTGTGCATGCATTTAAAACTCGCAGGCCAAATACCACTTTTTAACTTACCACTGAACAGGAAATAAAGACCACGAAGAAATAAACATAAGTCAACTTGCTTTCCCGTTGTTCACATTCACCAGAGAAATTATTTAAGTAGCCATCTTACTTCACAATTTGAACTGTCAATTACAACAGCTGAGTACATAAGGAGCAAATTTTATGTAATTTTATTATAATTACCACCCATATATTTAGTAAAGTGACAAAACAGTATGGTAAAATGTTTTCTCATTTTCAGCATCAACACAATCAACTGTTTTAAAAGAAACAGAGGACCACAGATTGACATTAGATGGTTAACTAACTTCCTGACATAATTTTTAAGTACCTTCATGATTTCTATGTTATACTGATTTCAACTTTTAAAAACAGGATTTGTATTTTTCTATCTGCAATAACAAATGACAATAAAAATTTTCATCAGCTGAAAATACATACACACATACAAATCCCAAAGTAGATGCAAAGTTAAGTTGACCACTGCTGGCCTGTTAACACTCTAAAATGAACTTCTAATAGTTGAAGGGGACAGGATGCCTTTAACTATGCAACACCAATAAATATGCTCATCTGCTTTGTTTCAAATGTTTCTTGGAAACCTATGTGAAATGTTGACGGTCATGCTTAACTTATTTAGCACCAATACTTCTTTCTGTCACTTTAGGTCTTAAAATGTACAGTTTCAGGACAGGTCCACAGTTTCCAAACTCTGGCTGCTGAATTACCAGCAAGCTTCTAAGACCTTCCTGGACTCCAAACTCCTAGTAATTAAACATTTAATTTATACTACTGCGTGTAATGCAATATAAAGCACACAGTACAGTCAGGCTCCGCTAACTGGAGTACCACAGTTTGCTGACCCACTGTTTAGAAACCAGATGCATACAGTCTGCAATGCATCCTAATCTCATGTTAAAGCAATGAAATTAATTTTAAAAATATCAGGATTTAGATGTAAGATAACTTTGTAAAAATTAAAGCTTCTTCATTTCACATTGTTTAACTTAAAAATCCAAAAAGCTACTCAGCACTTCTCCCTCTCCTATTGATAAATCTTTTGATCATCTGAATCCTATCCCCGTTTCTTTGCGAGATCCATCAGCAGTGTAAGTCTGCATATCTTGTATACAGTACAGCGTACTGCTTGAACTATATTCACTTCAAAACAAAGTATTTGTCAAAAAATACTTGGCACTCACCGGTAGAGTTTCAAGGACTGCACGTTCCAAAGAACCACGCTGCCATCCGCTGCCCCTGCCACCAGACAGGCGGCGTCAGGAGAGAAGCGGCAGACCCTGACGGGGCTGGCCCCGGGCTGGGGCAGCACGGCCAGCCTGCGGCCGTCGCGCGTGTCCCACAGCGCCGAGGTGCCGTCCGTGGAGCACGAGGCCAGCACGAGCCCCGACGGCGAGAAGCAGCAGCAGTGCACGGCGTAGGTGTGACCTTTCAGAGGCGAGTACGGGAGCTCAGCGAAGGTGCTCAAAGAATAAACACGAATTGTTTTGTCCAAGGAACAAGTAGCCAAGCACGATGATGAGAAGGCACAGTAGTTGACATCATCACTATGATCTGCTAGAGTGTGAATTAATGTCGCCATTAAAAAAAAAAAATCTGAAAAAGAGTTTAACAGTTAGACTTAATTTTCCTATTTCATAAATGAAACATACTACCTCAGTAAGACAAATTCTGAAGGAGAAAAAGATAGAAGGCATTTGCAAAGGCAAGTTTTTTACCTAGCATTGTTTAAGCACAGAATCATAAAATCACAGACTAGTTTGGGTGGGAACGACCTTAGAGCCCATGCTGTTTCACCCCCTGCCATGGCAGGGACACCTTCCACCGTCCCAGGCTGCTCCCAGCCCCAGTGTCCAACCAGGCCTTGGACACTTCCAGGGATCCAGGGGCAGCCACAGCTGCTCTGGGCACCCTGTGCCAGGGCCTGCCCACCCTCACAGCCAAGAATTTCTTCCTAATCTCTAATCTAAACCTACTCTCAGTTTAAATCCATCTCCCTTTCTATCACTGCATGCCCTTGTAAAAAGGCCCTCTCCAGCCTTTTTGTAGTGTGTGGCTGGAGAACTTCCCAGTGAAGACTGACACAAAAAAGCCATTGAGTACCTCAGCCTCCTCCACATCTTGGGGAACCAGGCCTCCTGTTTCCTTCCAGAGAGGGCTCACATTTTTCCTAATCTTCCTTTCATCACCAACATACCTATTGAAGCTTTTCTTGTTGCCCCTGACATTCCTGGCTGGATTTAATTCCATCAGGACTTCAGCTTTCCAAACCTAATCCCTGACTGCTAAAAACNATCTCCCTTTCTATCACTGCATGCCCTTGTAAAAAGGCCCTCTCCAGCCTTTTTGTAGTGTGTGGCTGGAGAACTTCCCAGTGAAGACTGACACAAAAAAGCCATTGAGTACCTCAGCCTCCTCCACATCTTGGGGAACCAGGCCTCCTGTTTCCTTCCAGAGAGGGCTCACATTTTTCCTAATCTTCCTTTCATCACCAACATACCTATTGAAGCTTTTCTTGTTGCCCCTGACATTCCTGGCTGGATTTAATTCCATCAGGACTTCAGCTTTCCAAACCTAATCCCTGACTGCTAAAAACAATCTCTCTCTAGTCCTCCCAGGCTACCTATTCTTGCTTGCATCCTCTTCCTTTTTGTTTGAATTTGTCCAAGAGCTCCCTTCTGCTTATTTTCACAGACAGCAACAGTAGTGATAGCAAAACATCAGCCCAATACCAAATACTTGTGTTGCCAATCCAAAGTTTGACCAGGCTGACTAAAATGTTTTAGTCAAATATGACTGTTAATTGGGTGATCAGAATTGGAACCTCTCCAAAAATTGCATTTGCTGCTACACAGAACAACAAAAAGCAATGTTAACTTCACATGCATTTTCCCAGGATGTAAAACTGCTGGAACCAGTTTAAATTGTATCAGACAAGTGATTTACACTGCTGAGGTCCGGGAAATCCCTGAAGAGGTACATTCCAACTAAGTTACTCCCGGTGCTGCAGATCACAGACAAGTTTCCTGAGAATAAAGAAGCACAGAGCCAAAATGAAGTGCCTACAGCTCTTACAAGCTGTTTCTAACGAAAAAAACCAGTAACACTCTTCGCATTAACTTAAATAATAGTCTGCTGTTTTAGATAAGTGCTTCATTCTGAATAATAATTTCAGTGCTGAGGCATTTGCAAACAAAAACATATATACTTACACTTTTTTTTTTTACATAGAAACACATGTATGTTTGTATGTATGTGGACACACAAGTATGCATAAATGTATGCACACGTACGTACATATAGGCACAGACACAAAGGTGCATAGGTAAGGGTAAAATACTTGTTCTCTTCAGACAGTGTACAGCACACTGATAAAGACAAGAT
>VXAX01005711.1:117474-194380 GCA_013399835.1 Leptocoma aspasia
CTCCGGGCCGCGCCACTGCGTGCCGGCCGTGGGGGGAGCCGGCGCTGCGTTTCCCGCTCTCACCGCCGCCACTGGTCCCGGCCCCTAGGCAGCGCGGGGGGAAGGGCGACCTTCAGCTCTCCGCGCCCCCAGCTCCGGCCCGGAGCCGCACAACAGCCGCCGGCGCTATGGCTGCCTTGGCACGAACCCCGCTTGGGTACGGGCGGTGCCAGCGCCCGTGGGATGTCGGCGGGGCCGGATGCTCCCGGCCACTGCCGCGCCCTCAGATCAGCGCGCTGCCGGGCGCCAGCCATGTCCGAGCGGGCAGCGGGGCCACGCTCCGCCGCCGAGATCCACACGGAGACCGCCTCACGCCGGCCTCCGCCNAGTGAAGACTGACACAAAAAAGCCATTGAGTACCTCAGCCTCCTCCACATCTTGGGGAACCAGGCCTCCTGTTTCCTTCCAGAGAGGGCTCACATTTTTCCTAATCTTCCTTTCATCACCAACATACCTATTGAAGCTTTTCTTGTTGCCCCTGACATTCCTGGCTGGATTTAATTCCATCAGGACTTCAGCTTTCCAAACCTAATCCCTGACTGCTAAAAACAATCTCTCTCTAGTCCTCCCAGGCTACCTATTCTTGCTTGCATCCTCTTCCTTTTTGTTTGAATTTGTCCAAGAGCTCCCTTCTGCTTATTTTCACAGACAGCAACAGTAGTGATAGCAAAACATCAGCCCAATACCAAATACTTGTGTTGCCAATCCAAAGTTTGACCAGGCTGACTAAAATGTTTTAGTCAAATATGACTGTTAATTGGGTGATCAGAATTGGAACCTCTCCAAAAATTGCATTTGCTGCTACACAGAACAACAAAAAGCAATGTTAACTTCACATGCATTTTCCCAGGATGTAAAACTGCTGGAACCAGTTTAAATTGTATCAGACAAGTGATTTACACTGCTGAGGTCCGGGAAATCCCTGAAGAGGTACATTCCAACTAAGTTACTCCCGGTGCTGCAGATCACAGACAAGTTTCCTGAGAATAAAGAAGCACAGAGCCAAAATGAAGTGCCTACAGCTCTTACAAGCTGTTTCTAACGAAAAAAACCAGTAACACTCTTCGCATTAACTTAAATAATAGTCTGCTGTTTTAGATAAGTGCTTCATTCTGAATAATAATTTCAGTGCTGAGGCATTTGCAAACAAAAACATATATACTTACACTTTTTTTTTTTACATAGAAACACATGTATGTTTGTATGTATGTGGACACACAAGTATGCATAAATGTATGCACACGTACGTACATATAGGCACAGACACAAAGGTGCATAGGTAAGGGTAAAATACTTGTTCTCTTCAGACAGTGTACAGCACACTGATAAAGACAAGATCATTGAATACTACTTTCTTTAGCTTCAGGATACTCAGTTTTACTACTACTCTCTTTAAAACCATTAAGCAGATGAAGTAGTATCAGTAACATATCTTAGCTGCAGAAAAAAAATAAACATACTTTCTTCAACTACAAGAAACCAAAGAGTCAGACAAAGCTTGACATCTGGAAACATGAGTTGAAACAGGTATCTTGATCTCACTGCCAGGAGACTTTCAGGCTCACTGCAGAAAAGCAAACTAAGAATAAGAGGTTTCAGTATCAAAAAATCGACTGAGGGAGCGAGGAGCAGCGGGAGCATTCGCCACCAGAGAGATGTTTAGCACCACGGCATCATCTCCTCTGGCAATTACGTTTTTTTCTTATAATCCACAAACCAGCAGCACCTGCCCACAGGAAGAGCTACAGCAATTCTCGACACGGCTGGCAGCCCCTTCCCTCTTGCTCTTTGCCGCAGCTTAGCCCCACTCAACCCATCGCGCCAGCGGCGCGGCCGGGACGCGTTCGGAAGGCCAGCGGAGTCACCCCGAGCTCCAGTGGCAGGTGTCGAGTAAACAGGACCCTGCCGCGGGGGCCCCACGGCCGGCCGTGAGGGGATCCCGCCCGCACCCCCCGCGGTCCCCCCGCGGTNCGCGCTGCCGGGCGCCAGCCATGTCCGAGCGGGCAGCGGGGCCACGCTCCGCCGCCGAGATCCACACGGAGACCGCCTCACGCCGGCCTCCGCCCGCCACGAGCGCGGCCCTCGAACAGAACGAAGGGCAGTTCCAACAAACCGTGCTCCCCCAGGCCCGGCAGCCGTCAGGTGATTTACACCATCCCCCTCTCCCCCCCTTCCACATATACGCTCAGCAGCTCATGCATAATAAATGGTTTAGCCGGCACCTACACGTTTTGAGGAAGACCAAGTCACTTTCTCCGAGTCACTGCGCCCAGGAAGCATTCCCTAAATGATCGGCCTTCCGTGTGTTCAGTCTGTACCATCTCACGCTGTTTTATAGCACGTTATTTGATTGGACATTCTGTGATCCACTGCTGAAGCCTGGCCTTTCATTGTTCTGAATGACAGCCACTATTAAAAAGAAGGCTTTAGACCTCCTTTTAAAGATACATATTTTGATTTTCAGCTGCTTTTTTATCATCCCATTTTTTTGAAAGAGATGACAATGAGACAAAAGAGAACGCACACTCAGCCACAACACTCTTCATTGAATGCCATTACAGTACTTCTAAAATATTAAGTTAGAAAGTTTCAGGATAAATTCTCTGAACTAAGACTAGAACACTTTGTTCAGAAAGGATGAGAGCACACTGGAAAACTTCCTCTTAAGAAAACATACAAACATGAACAGGAGAGAAAATTAGCCAAGAGGAAATGTTACAAACATTTTTCTAGTGGTTAAATCCCTGCACTTTTCTATAGAGATATGAGGGTATATGCATGACTCAGGCTTGCCATTCAAATATAATATTCCCTGTAAATTTAATTTTACTGAAGAGTAATGAAGACACTGGCTGTTAGCAAGGAAAGCAATACACTGGCCATGTAGAGAGCTAGAGAGAGATGATGCTTGTCTCACTGTCATCACTACAGTAGTAGATGTTGCCACCTTCCCGCTGTTCAGCTGAATTGGGATACAAGCTGAAAAAAATGCAATTTGTATTATAGATACTGTATGTAGTGTAGCTGGTAGCCTGTCTGATATTTCAGAAAACTAACAGTTCTAGTATTGCAGACAAAGCATTAACCAGTACAGAATATGAAAAAAATATCATTGAAAAACTAGATTTCTCAATTACCTAAGCATATTTATAACACCTTCTTACAAGCTTACCATCATAAATTCAAAACAGTGATTAATCTTCACATCTCTGGTACATGTCAGCAAACCTCTTTACTGAAGTCTTCAGAAAGGTCATGAAAAGGAAAGGCATGGAGCAGTCAGTGTGGAAGTTCACGTTAGCATGCAAGACTGTCTGACACCCAGATGTGTTTTTTTTAATTCAAAGTAATAACAGATTATTCTAACAGAACTTTGGAATAAAGGAAAATATTACTGAACAAGATATTCTGGGGAGAGCAATGGAAACATTCATTAAAAAATAGGCACTAAGACTGAAACATGCCAGAGCTAGTTTAAAAGCAAAAACCAACACCCCTCCCAACATTATTTTGTGAGACCACTACAGATACTGTGGTTCCACAACATCTGTTTGTAATTCCTGTATTTTCTTCAGTCAGAACAAGGATTATGATTAACGGCCTTCTACGGGCCAAAAAAGGCACAGAACCTCACATGGACAGTGGTTTTCAGAAACACGACCAAACGTGCATTTCCATCCATGTCTGTAAGGACAGTGATCAGCCTGGCACACCTCTGTTATTTACAGGCAAGGAACTGCTCTCTGCCTGCTTGGCAATTGCTTCCTTATGAACTACCATTAAAAGCCCGGGAGAACTAGATGATCATAAAAAGAACTGAATGTTAAACGCAAAACTCCCAAGATATTATCTAGAAATACCCCAAACCAAAAACCTGTATACACAGGACCTGAAGTATTAAAATTGCCAAGAAAATCTGGTTTGCAAAACAGTCTTTTATTGTATCCGTGCCACACATACTAGTGAAAAATAACACTCCTAAAAAGGGAAAAGAAAAAGAATGCTACCTTTCCACAACATTTCTTTTAAATAAAAGTTCAAGTACTCTTACATTAGTACAAAAAAAATTCCGATCTACCTGCCCCAACAGGCCACCACAACACACAGTAGATAAAACACAGTGGTTACAAATGTCTTCTTTTGTTATTCTGTGGCAAGGCAAATGGAGGGAAATGTTTCTATGAAAAAATACTGTGTGCGTAGGAAATTGTCACAATTTTCTTCCACATGGATACAAATGATTATACTTGAATTTGAGGCCGTGGGGGCTTGAAATTATATAACAAAATAGAAAAATGGAAAACTAATATCCCCTACACCCTGTTTTAAAGGCAGGCACTACCAAGATTAAGGAGACTCCACAGTGTTGGTAGAGGATAATTACTGTACAAGCCATAGAGCTATAATTACCTTAAGACTAAAATAAAATGCTACCATCCTCCTAAGGCGTAAACAATAATGTCTGCAAACAATATGTACACATAATACATATTTAAAACAAGACTTAATATAAACAATAATGAACAGTATATACATGTCTCAATTTTTCTTCACTATCTTGAAATACAATTTAACTACACAAGTGATGCAGCAACATATATATAAATGTACTTGTAACTCTACAGTAAAGTTTAATTTTTAGTGCCTTCACAGCACATCAGTGTAAACAGTTTTACTTGGCTTTGTTTTATATTTTAAAACATTCCTTGTTGTATTTTCAACATTTAAAGCAATTTTCTAGTTCTTCCTTTTCACAGAAAACGAAGATTCTGAATGCTGTATAATCATAAATAATTCATAAAATTAAATACATTCACTAAAAAATAAACTACAAAGTAAAAAAAAAGAAAAATAGATATTTATTGAGAGGGAAAAGAGAACCATTTCCCCAAGTAGAGCTCTGGTGGTTGAATATTCAGTGCGTTTTGATAAACTGCTATTGCACTATAACACCCCTTTCTTTGAAATTCTTTGGGTGTGCTTCCCTGTTCTACCTAAATTAGTTTGTTAAAACAAACAAACCAATAACCAAGGGGCCATGGTTGCTGTAGGAGTGAAGCCTTTAAAACTAGTATCACAACTCCGTGATATTTTTAAGGAAAAAATTAGTTACGTATGTGCCTTGCACTTCCATGTAAATATAGTTCACATTGCTGGTCTTATCAGTCCTCATTTAATAGAAGGAAAAAAAAAAAAAAAAGAAAAAAAAAGAGTCCTAGTAGCTTCAGCTCACTTTGAAAATCTCTGTCCATTTTTTTTCAAAATACTTTCTCATGTTGTGGCCAGCCCTGCCTATGTCAGAATCATCTTCATTGAAAGTTTCACAGTTGTCAAAAACAAGCCTGACATCCAGCGAAAATGCTTCAAGATTAGGGTACCTAAAAGAAGAAAAAAGTGAGTGATTTTTGGAACACAGAGAGTCAAAGAGGAAAGATATTTCAATTACATGAGAAAATATTTAAGTAAGAATTTAAATTAGAATTTCTAACAAGAAAATTAACATTAGTGAAAGGAAATACTCTCTCGTCACTGTTTTGTTATTTTCTTCACAAGTTTTGTGAAGTGCCTGTACTGGAAAACAAACTTTTAGAAAACGAATTCCTCCTTCTCTTCAACAGCTTTCTAGTTAAAATGCTATGGCTATTTTCCATTTGTGCATCTATTCTTGGATTCAGAGTCCTTCAAAATGTTGAACAGATTTGAATTTATCTAAATGAGGAACAAATGGGTACAAAAAAAGGCTGCCCAAATAGTCTTGTGACACTGTCCTTGCTAATTCTTTTTATTATCCTGAACATACCCCTGAATGGCCCAAAGAGTGTTCCAATATTCATAGGAATTATTAAAAATAAGAGTTACAAGTCTACTGATATGAGCAAATGGGGAGAATTTAAATTTCATATTCATGGGAGAAAAAGCCTGAAGACGTTAAAAAGTTCCTTGTGCTATCCCTAGGAAAGTTGCTCAGTGTGAAGCTGACGGAGACTGCAGAGAGTCCATCTTCACAGATTTGTTAGAGCATAGGGGTATTAACAAGGAGGGAAGGTACACAGAGGCATGCAGCATGGTCTTCTAAGAATTCCTGCAGTCTAACTGTAGGACTGTAAAACGATTAAGCACCATTACAGGAGTGTTACCCACAACAGAGCTGGCAATTCACTCCACTGTCACATCTTTTACAGGGACTCCAGTAGCTTCAAGCCTACACAGTCGGTTCTCTCTGACATGCAGTAACACTAAGATGTCTCCATGAAAAGTGATGAGGGAAAAAAGCCTTCCTTTTGATTGTTTTGGTGCATTTGACCTGGCCATTTTATCATTTTTCAGCCAGTTCCACACGTTCTCCCATCCAACATGCTATTTCACTTGGATATGGCAAAGATAAAAGCATACAATTAAGAATTTTTATTTTGACTATAAAAGTAATCACAGATGTGTCAAAGCAGAACAATATAGTTTGGCTAATTTTAAACATGTATTGTATTTCAGTGTTTAAATATTTTTAAAATGTCAAGTACAATTTATACTACGTTTACTTACTGTCCACTACTTAGCTTGTCTCTAATGGTAGAAAAGTCCATAGGTTTTTTAATAACTTTCTTATAACCAGGAACAAGTTTCAAGTTTACAGGAAGTAAGAAAGGCCAGGCATCTTCATGAGTTTCCAATTCTGACAGAATCATGCTGAATAAAATAAGGTTTCAAATCAGTATTTTTTAACTTTATTAATATGTTCACAGTGTTTTCACTATTACATGAATTCCCTATGAACTGCCAAACTATTCACTTTACTAAAGGAAAGCACTTTATTCTGCACCCTGTGCAAGACTGAGAACAATGTACATAGAGACAGACAACTGAGTAACTAAAATAGCATTAAGGTCTCTCCAGGCAACCTATGTGAGATGAAATTCTAATGATGAACATTCCAAAAGAAAACATGGTCCTGCAACTTTGATCCTCAGTCTAAACCATTTCCAAACCAGCTGCTAGTACTGACTTTCCAAGACTGTGACAAGGCTAAATGATGTCACTTTTGACTGAGCAGCAATGCCACCACAGCAGATGGTTTGTGTGTGCCCATTCAGACAAAGCAGAGATTGTCTTTGATACCCTTGAGTATCAAAGACACCTTTGAGAAAGGTGTCAGTGCCACTGCTACTGGGGCTGGGCTTCACTTCTCTCCCAGCAGACACGTGTGTGTATGTATACACAGGTACATACACACACACACACACAATGTGTATGTATACATACATTTGTCAAAGCATAGTATTCCTGTTCACCAGAACAGAGAGAAAAAGGATCAAGTA
Source organism: Leptocoma aspasia (assembly GCA_013399835.1). Classification (NCBI taxonomy): domain Eukaryota; kingdom Metazoa; phylum Chordata; class Aves; order Passeriformes; family Nectariniidae; genus Leptocoma; species Leptocoma aspasia. The sequence continues at coordinate 124,827 of VXAX01005711.1, forward strand.
CTACTTGTTTCACCAAGACTTACCCCTAAATTTAGCATCTGACACTTTACCTGCATATAGCCAGGTCCTTGGAGTCTCCATCTCTCTTAGGTTTCTTAACAGCAGTGCAAGTTTCTTGCTTTAACTGGCTTACACAAACATTTTCATCCATTTTTCTTTTTTTAGGATCTGTTTTTCCTCTTTTTAAGGCAATGCTTGTAGTTGCAGAGTCTTCATCCTCTGTTTCTCCTGCTAATTTCCTGCTTCTCTTTTGTTCATTACTTTTTTTACCTTTAATTTGAAGTTTTTTTATCTTTAGAGTTTGACCACTTGCCTACAATAGAGAGAACTGAAGTAAGTAATAACCTAGAAATTACAGAAACCTCTGTTATCATTGACAGACAGCAATGAAGATCAGAAACAGAAGCACCAAAACAAATTAAATATTTAATATTAGAGATTATCCACTTTTTGCTCTTCTCTGAAGGCAAATAAGGCTAGAGAAATTCTTGGTACTCATGACCTAGGTTCTCAATTTGTGACAATACAAATGCACCTGACATTCAAATTAGTAAAACAATACTTCCTAACAACCAAGTTAGCACAGTTTAGACAAACATTAGTCCAACACTAAATGACTGATATAAACATACCAAAAAAAACTCACTAAGTTTTTTCTCTGCTTTTTCTTTTAAAACCGAATGTGAGACATTGGTCTGTCAACACTTAATGATGAAATTTCAAAGACAAATACTGAATAAAATTTAAAACAAAACTTAAATATTATGTTATTGAATTAGCATGAAAATTTTGTACCTATTTACATTAAAAAAGCCCATGGTTTAGAACAAATAAATCTGTAGCCTTTACTGCCACTAAAATACAAGTTAAATAAAACTACTACTTTCATAATTTAATGGGAGATCCCCATAAAACATACAGACCATTATTTTCACTGAAAAAAGCACTGGTAGACCTGTAACTCTACCACATATAATAAGCCAGTCACTTGCTCCAGAGTCACTCCATCCTGACAGGAGTGTTACCTTTGCTATGCAGGCAGGACAGAACCAGTCCCCATCTGGGATGGTGCTGATCTTGGGTCTGTGGCAGTAGGTGTGACAACCTTTATCACAACCATCACAAAGGAGCAGCAGTTCCTCATTATCTCCCTTTCGACAAATTTGGCAGTACTGTAATTCATGAAAAATGGGTTTAATTCAATTTTTAAAATTTCAAACATAAATGGTACCTAAATTACCCTTCTGCTTCAAACACATAAATTCACTCTCAAGAATACTTTCATTTTACTTCAATCAGAATCTGCTAATGATCATATCCATAGAAGAATATATGGAGTATGTAAGGAACTAATTTAAAGGCTACATTTGGGGAACATGTTGGAAAAGCAATTCATTTATTATAAGACAAGTGTCCCTAGAGCACACAAAAAGATGAGCACTTTTTATAATTCATTAATGTCTGTGAGAAGTAAAGGTATACCTATCAAAACCTCTCGGCCCAAACATACTATCTCAGAAATCTTCTCTTCATTTATGCCCATACTGTATATGTATGTTGCTATTTAATAAAGAAAACTTATATTTTACAAGAGTATTTCCACATAATAATTGGTAAGGATCTTATCCAGGGGTCACCATGAACAAATTCAGTAGCAAAACAAATGATCCCAGCACTTCCTAAAATTCACACTAACTTAAAAATATCTAAAGGACTGTCAATTTTCTTAAATACATTGTATGATTTTGCTAATCCCTTCTTTCTAGACATCTTTTTCAGGAACTTAAAAAATCTCCAAATATTTTCACCAAATACATATGTTTACTGGTATCACAGAATCTTGTGAGTTGGAAGGGACGCATGACGATCATCAAGTCCACCTCTTAAGTGAATGGCCCATACAGGGACTGAATCAGTGACCTTGGCGTTATGAGCACCCTGCTCTAACCAGCTGTGTTGTAATTAAAGGCAGAGAATATTTAAACCAAATGGAGAGTGATACTTTCTTTTCTGAATAATAAATTAGTTCATCTTGAAACGTTCCAATGCCTTTTCAGGTGCTCCTACCAAGTTCGTAAGTTTTTTGAGCTAAAGATACTGCTTAAAACTATCACCTATATAAACTCAAAAGTACAGCCTGACATTACAGCTTTTATTTAAATAATCCTTTAATTGTCCAGATGTAATTAGAACTTGTATAGGACTGACAGAAATTTAAAAATTAGGAAAAGGACCACAGACAGATGAATCACTTTTGCCACCCTCTACACAACACTGGTCATACTTAATCACATCATAGTCACTATTGCTGTAGTAATAAGTTTTGTTTTCAGGAATTTGAGGTTCAGAGGTCCATGCAAATTTTGACATATCCCCTTTATGTGCTTTTTTCTATATGTAGTTGACATAGATTGACCTGCTGAGTGTACAAGGAAACAGGTATTTCAGTTTGTCTTTTCACACACTTGCCTTATTTTTATGTTCAGTTGTGAAAACTCTGCATGCAAAGAAGCTGCATATTTGGAGCATCTCAGCTTTCTGAAAAATTAAATCCTTAATGAAGGATATATGATGTTGAACCTCCATAAAAACTTGCGTCACAGGTGAGGTTAGAAACACTCCATTAGAAAGAGTATCTTGCATCAGATAGAGCAAGATGACTTTTACCTCGATGTCATCATCAAAGAATAATTACCATCTTAAATAATATAACCATGTACAAGAGCTTTCTATCTTAGCAAGTTTGGGATGCTGAATTTGGCAAGCAAGGGACAATCTTTTCTATTAGGCTTATTTATCTGTGCACAATGTACAGTTTAACTGTGTGAGGTTTAATGTGAAGTAATAAGAAATGCATTATTCAACTTCAAATGCCTGAAGTTGGAAAATAGAATATAGCAAAAACAGTTTAGATACTTACAACTTTCATAATGGACTTTTCCCACGCTATTGATTTCTGTAACTGCTGAATGCACAGGGCTACCTGGGCAGCACTGCGTGCTTCTGACAGTGCCCTTCTCCACACCCTTAGCCCTGGAGCAATATCCTCTTCCATTCTGCATTAAAATACAGGCAAATTAAGTAGGTCACACCTGTGTTTGCTCATATTTAAATGTGGGACAATCATCATCACACTGAAAGCCAAGCAATGACAAAACGTACACAGCCAATAAGGATAAGGTTTAAGCAACTAAATTTCATGTAGTGCACAGACTGTGGCTACGTGCCTCAAAGCTTAGTCACAACCAGTTAAATGTAAGATAACTTTGCAAGATTATTAACAAACATAACAAAAAAAACCTTTACAAAGCACCATGCAGAATAACATGATCCATATGGATCACAGACATACAAGAAAGTACATAGATAACAGGCAATAAGAAAATAGGCTCCAATTAGCAAAGAAGCACAATAATTTTTCAAGTTAATCTCAATAACCTACCCGTCACCATCACCACTAATAGATGGTGCAGGAGCAGGGACAGTAACTGTGCCCACATTATCCAGTTTGATCTGAATGGTGGTACTTAAGGGGCTCTTCAGATACCTTCGCTCTATGTTCCGCTCCAAGTCAGCCAGCCTGGTTACAGCTATATCTAGAGGGTTGTCACTCCTCCGCTCTAGAGAGCTGGCATTGCCTTCTCCGCCTCCAGCACTATCTCCATCGTGCTTCTTGTGCAATCTAGTAATTGACTTATGTTCACGATATACCAAGTCGTCTCTCTCTGATGCAGGTTCAGGACACAGCCAACCCTATGTCAATAGAAAGGTTTGGGCATTTATTGGTTGCTGTTAACTCAGTGTGTAAACAGAGGAACTGCTTTATGGAATCAAACTAAGTAATTGAAGCGCTGTTTCCAGTAGATCTTGGTTACTTGTAATCCATCTGTAGAGACATTTTCCAAAATATCCAGAGAACTAAAATAATTAATCAAGAAATACAAGCATTACTGGACTTTCTGAAGGGACCTTTCTGCAACAGTCTGCATTCTTATCCCCTTGTAAAGTATCCTGTTCTATTGGTCGAATCAGAACAGCTCTACCTGTTCAGTAGGCTCAGGAGGCAGTATCAGGACACAGGAAATTAACATCCATCCCATGCCAAAATCTAGATCCCAAACACTGCATCTGTACTATAACCAAACATATGCAATTTGATAACCTTACACCCACCTTGGAAAAATTCCAAAATCCAGAGAATTCTTAACTCTATCACACTCATAACCATTACATGTCCTCCATGGCTCTACAATACTCAAGCACATTATTCTGATGTGCTTGTAGGCATTTCTGAAAGCATTAACAGCAACAATCATGCAAATCAGGCAGAACCGTGGCAAACCCCCTAAGAGTTAAGCAGTCTCTGTGAAATACTGTCTTTGCATTCAGAGAAGGTTAACAAAATGTACATGGAACTGCACCGTAGGAGAATATTCTCCAGGAACTGCCATTCTGAGCATCTTCAGCTGAAGACTGAACTGCAATAAAACGTTTCAAACACAAATCTCCATGATACTGTATAGTGTATTTGTTTCATTTGTAGGCAATTAGGATGGAATAAGAAGGCACTTACCAATATACAAAGATTGCTATCTGCTTTAAATTCTTACCACTAATTTTAGAGACATTTTACTGAAAGTTGGTTTTACCTTAACTTGTAAACTAGCTGATGCAACTCTCCTCTCTAGATCTTCCACCTGCTGAAGAATAGCAAGATCCATCTCCATTGCTTGTTCTTCTACTGACCAGTTTTCCACAACATCCCGAGTTACCTGGTTATCTTCATTTTCATTGATATCAATAATTGCAACTGTATTTGAGAATCACATTTTTATTATTTTAATTAGCATGTTAACTGCACTGGTAAATTCAAGCTGATTTACCCATCATGCCAGTCAAATGCTGAAGAACTGTTGTAAAAGTATACTGTTCTTAAAATAACCAATATGGACAACAAATTCTGTATGCTTTCAAACTTGCAAATTAAGGGCAAGAAGGGGAAGGAGAGGCAAGTTTTACAGAGATGGAAAGAGCTTCAGAAGGTTACCAGAGCTTAAGAAGGTTACGTATACCACTAGAACTATTTACATTAAATGGCATTTCTCTAATCCAGTAACTTTTCAGAACAAGGCTGGTGAAAATGCAATTACAGATAAAGAGACCTTTACCTTTTTTCTCCAACCATTACTTAACTCTCCTCCTAAACATACCCCAGAGAGCTCTCTGCCAGTTGTCTGGTGCCCCAACATCATGTGTAACATAAATATCAACTACATACCATCCTTGTTTTTGGTGCAGGCCAGAGTGATATAATCCATGTGTTTCTGTATTTGCTTTTGTAAGGCCTTTTCTCTTATTCCCCTGAGATGCAGCACTTTAAGCAAAGATTTTAGGTCCTCTGGATCAGTAATCCTCCACCACCCATACTGCATTTCTAAATCAAGACAAGCATATAAACACTTTGCAGGTGCCATTTTTTAAGTGATCACACATGATCAGATCAGAAAATCAACAGGCAAATTATTAAAAAAAATTGTAACATGATAGAGGCACTGCAGAAATTATCATCTTAGTGTTGCATTACACTTACCTTTTGGTATAGGCTTTGGGTTAGGATAATCTACAGGCTTGGCTACTTCAGCTGCTGTAGAAGGGGCAGAAGCTATTTTTTCAGCTTGTAGTGCTGGTGATTCACTTTTACTTGCAGGAACACTAGATGCCAAGAATGAGTTACCATTCACTTCTGATAATCCCAGCCCTGATCCAAGAGCAGGTAAAGGAGATGGAAACTGAACATTTGAAGTAAGAACTCCTGTAGGCCATCCACAAAACTGAAGTCCCATTATAGGTAGTCCTGATTTCATCTGCTACAGAGCACAACTATCATTACTATAACCAAGAAACCTGAATTATGATTAGGATGCTATTTGTCAAACAATACTCAAAACACAAAGAAAGCATTTACTCAGTACTTCAACTGGTTTCAGAAAAACTAATATTAACACTGACATGTAATACTTATTAGGACCCAGTTAATGCTAAAAAACAATGGCTTCTACCGGTAGGATTTGGTGTGTACACTTCCAAAAACTAGTTCATATTTACTTGCTTTTCATTTAATACCAGTAGCCAACACCCTAAAAGCCAAATTAATTACTGGAATACACATACAAAATATCATACATTGTCTTACTTGAAACATCATAATCTAGTAGCATAAAACATCTGTATTTAGTTACTAACATTTAGAAACAGGAAAAAAAAGAAGGAATGCAGATATAATGATCGCAGGTCTGTGAAATAATGTGTATGAACAGACCTCCTGCCCAAATAAGCTCTGCAAATTCAAACTATTCAAAAATTAATTTATTTACCTGCAGCGGAGACAATGCAAAAGGACTTAATGCCATGGGACTCTGTGCAGAGGTTGAGCCCAGAAGAGGAGATGGAACAGGTGACGGTGAGTTTGATGGTGGATGTGACTGAGGAGTGAGCGGAGCTGTAGTAGCTGGCGTGTCCACGTGGGTGACTGAGGTGTCATCACAGGGCACCCGTGGTAACAGGCTGAACCACTGCCTGCTCTTCTCAGTAAGAGTCTTTAACAACTGATCATTTGGAATTAGTGGAGAGCTGTAAAACTTTCCTGTCCCACTGGCATTAGGACTGAAAAGATTATTAGACTCAGACTTCTCGATGGAGCTTTGTGATGCAGGGGGTTGCAGACTGCAGAGAGAGTTTTTTGAGTTACTTGGGTAAGATAATGTGCAGCCATTTGCTGCACTGCCATTAGGTTTCGGGGACAGAGTGTCAGACTCAGGTGGCATTTTTGCTACCTCTAACAGTTTGCTTAATTTTGAAAATGACCCAGGCTTTTGTAAAAACAGGTTAGTGCTGTCCTTTTCTTTCAGATTTTCCTTTTGCTCACAGTGAATTGTAGTTAAGCAATGTAATTTTTCTTCTGTTTCAAATTCTTCTTCTTTGATATGCGTACTTTCTTCCTTTTTTAACTTCTCTTTTTCTTTTGCAATTTCTTCTAGACCTAAAAAGGTGCAAGAAGCACAGATTACCTGTAACAGAAACTATTTTACAGTTTTTATTTACAGTACAAGTTTTTATAATCATAGTTTGAATTAAAAGTTACTTCATTTTTGGCTCAACACATTAGATTCCCACGTCTTTGCTGTTGTTGCTGTTAATGAAATCCCTTCTCACTTTACAGCACACTTTGGAGAAGGAAACAAGTTTCTAGGCATACAGATTTAAACACTACTAAACACCTCTAGGAAAAATCACCTCAACATGGCTAACACACTACTGGATTCACAGATCTGAAGCAGTTTGCCAGTGCCAAGTCTCTGAAAGGGACAAATTTTTGCTGGCTTTCTTTTTGCAGGACCCTGCATGCCTCACTGAGAAGCCCCTCTGGTGACACCAAGAGAGTGCACTGTTTACAGCCCTAAGTTTATTTTTGCAACTGATCGTTTCATTAAACACACAGCCAACTACAAAATGGAGAACCAAAATTCCTGTTACAAAATCAAATATTTCCCAAATACCGAAATTACATTAAACATTTTACTTCTTTTAATACAAATCATTAACGACTGTAACTGTGCAACAATATCAACAGTCTGTGAAGTTTAGTACTCTTTCAAGAGCCACCCAGCATGGAACTCTCCATACAATTAAGCAGACAGCTAACATCTAAGCAATGTAAAGTACAACAAGCAGAAGCTGATTAAAAAACCAAGTTTCTTCAAACGTAGGAGGTGCAAAAGAAGATCTAGCTTTTACAAAAGGAAAAACATTTTTTTTCTCCTCTTTGCACTACTAGTCTTTCTAAACCATTTCTCTTCTACCCTTATACTGACTGCCAACTCAGACAAAAAGTCTGTAAAAGTATAAAATGCTTTTAAATAGAGAACTGCTAGCATAAGGGGAAGGAGGTAGAAGATCCAACTCCTTACTTTTTTGTTCATCAGATACTGCAGTCACAAATAAACACATGGCTTACAGCTCACGGCAAGCAACATCTACAGATACTTACTTTCTCCTGAAAAACTGTAATTTCTACAAAGAAAAGTACATCCCCGCCTATTAAAACTTAAAATGTATTCACAGTTATGGTCTGTATCAAGATAGAAACAGTATTAGTATCAGCATAAGCATGAAAATGGCTACACAAAAGGGATTGAGAAGTATTGTTTAAATGAAGAGATCATTCAAGACTTTATGTCTCCTATTTCCAAGGGTTAGGATTAGGGTTAGGGAAGTAGAAACAGATAAAATGTAGAATTTACATAAAGAGGGCAAACTAAGAGCTATGGGGAAGAGGAGGTAGGTGAGAATTTAAGAACACATCTGTTTTCCGTTTCAGGGAGATTAAACTTTCATTAAGACAACACTGAAAAACAGAGGTTTGCCCTACAGCTCTTGGCTAAAACTTTTGTACGGGTTTGTTTGTGTGGGGTTTTTTTCCTATTTTAAGACAGGTAAGTGCATGTACATTATTTTCTTTGTGTACCATTTTCAAAGCGTTTGGGAATTCGTCTGGTTAAAATATAATGAAACACAGCAAACCAAAGAAATGCAAGCAGTACATTCTGCATGCAGCTACTTGTGCAAAACCGTTCCTAACATAGAGCATAAGTTAATGTGGAGCAGGAGACAGAGAGGAAGGTACTTTTTATGCTACCCATTTTAAAAGGAGAACTTGATGATCAAGATTACATTCAGGGGAAGTTCTATGGCTTATTTTTGGACCCCAAACCAGACTCAAATTTCCTACTATGCTGTACTGTTACAGTTAATTAAACAGCCCTCTAGAATGATGCAATTCTCATGCGATCATGCAATTCTGATGTGCATCAGATTTTTTTCTTGTTATTTTTTGAGGGAAAAAGTGTGAGAGAAATGAGGTTTTGGCTCATCTATATGAAAATTAGAAAGGATTTTTCTGGGGCCAAAATGAAGGTTTATGTTTAAAAATTCTAATACCAACAAAAAGGTCAGATTAATACATAATTTCTGCATCTATTCAATTAAAAGTGTGTGAAAAATTCAACCACAGTTTATATACAACTGTCATAACCCCAAAATTACATTTTAGTTTTAGGAAAATGATTTCATCAATTGCTGGTTAAAAAAACATCAGTTGGTAAAATACAGACACTAAATCATGTGGTTGATTAGAAAACAAGGTACTTCACTGCATGAAAGTAACTGTCATATTTTTGCAGACATCTATCATATCTTCATGCACAGGATACACTGTGCATTTGCAGAAAATCTGAGGATGAAAATTTTTTCTGTGTTCTATGGTCCTCCTAATTTTCATACACAGAGATCACTGCATTAGGTAAAGGTGAAATAGTTCAGAGTCAAAAAACTTTGCAGGTAGGTAAAAGCATAACATGTAGAAGTATAACAACTGGAAACTTCCAAAATACTAATCCTCATTTTGAAAGGTATTACCTGATCTTTTATAACCAGAAAGAGATACCAGAGAACCACATGAGGGAGAGTTCTATTGACAGCAGCCTGAGGGCATCTGGCTGAGGGTGAAGACTTTGCTGCACAAAGCCAGCGCCCCTGGAAATGGGCAGCACATCTTGGCCTTGTGTGCCTCTGTGTGCCACCACTCCTTTATGGCTCTTACCTTCACCACTTTCCATGCCTTCTACAAAAATACCACCACACTGGGGCAGGATCCAGTACCGGCGCCTGTAACGGTCCTGACCAAACATCATTGAACGCAAACAGTGCGAAGCTTCAAATAACTTCTTTCTGTACTGGCTTTGTTGCTATTTAAAAAAGGGAGAGCATTATAAATCACTGGGGGGAAAAAAATCTCATTATTACAGAAAACATCTGGCTGCCAGACTGAACAGAAGTTCAAGGGTCAGACAAGGAGGCCCTCTCAAAGATTTGGGATAGTGGTGTGTCTGTGTGTTGTGATATTCTACTCACAATCGCTGCCTTGATGATTTTACTTCCAAAGCTTCTGTTTAAAAAAATCAATTAAAGCACTCTCTGGCTCAGCCTAGGTTTATCAGCTTTCCTCTAAAAACACACTGCAATGGTGCACCTTGTCTTTTTATCCCTGACTCTCAAAAAGCAGTGGATCAAAGAAAGATATCATTGCACAAGAACAGCTGAAATCCTAATAATTACACAGTATCAGCAAATGGTAAACAGAGCCCTGAAGACAGATGATAATGCAACTGCTGATGGGAGACTACTGAGATATTTAAACTGTTTATAAAAGAATGACAAAAACAATACACAAAAATATACTCTTTGAACATAACACAGCTCTTTGAGGGGGGCCAACAAGAACTTCAGTTAGCTTATTCAGTTCTTGCTCTGCTAAATTGATACTGCTGGGAGTCCGGTAGAATCCTGGGCTGCTAATTTACTGCAATTTGGAACATGAGAGAAACAAACACGAAGCCTTAAATGACAGATTTTTTAATAGGAGCAATAAAAACATGGGCCACGAGTACCCCTATTATAGCATTATATCTTTCTCATTTATACTTCTCTTCCTATTCCATTGCTGCCTTCTTTCAAAATGTGAAGCCCAGACAGTTCTGTATTGGCTTGGAGCACAACAGGAGAAATCAGCATGGAAAGGAGGGCACAAGAACAACAATCCATTGTATAACTGAAGCCATTGCTTCTCATATACAAAATTTGTCATCACTTTCTAAGATCAACAAACAGGAATATATGAAGTAGATCTGGATAAAAATTACATTGCTTTTTATTCTCCAAAGTGCAACTATATTATCAACTATTACTATTAACTGCCTTTTGAATGACCTCCACTTAGTGCCACCAGACTGAACTCACAGTTCAGGTGTCATGAATCCGAGCATCGTTCATACTTACACAAAACAAGAGTAGATACTTATTTCAATTTATATTAAGTTGGAGCATTGAAAATGATGTTTAACTCATAACACCCAGTGATCACATTTGTAGTAGAAAAAAGAGTAATGATCTCTCACCTTTGTCAGTTTTTCAATCTGCTTCTCTAGTTCTTCAACACTTGCTGTCTGGTCCCCATCATCCTATAATCACCAAATATACTGTCACACCAAGTTTATTTCAGGATAAAATCATACTACTATGTCTTATCATTATTACAGGAAAAAGATGCAACCGACAATGAGAGGAAAATACTAAAGAGGAAAAAAAAAGTTCAAATTGTGTGCTTGTGCAATGTATTTCACTATATATTCACATAACTGCAAAGAGGATACACCTTGAATCTTTTGAAACCACCCCAGACATGGACAAAGCAGAAAGCTCATGTTTGCTGAAAACTGGAATAACTCAGTTTGTGCATGAACACAACACTATAGAATTTAATCTTAGTTTCTATGAAGCTTTTTAGACAGTCAAAATAATTTTAAGTCTTTCTCATGCATGAAATAATGGCATCTCTTAAAATCCTAACAGTAAGTCTTTGGTCAGTCCACATTTGCACTTTATTTCAATGTCTACATAAAATTGTAGAGCCACCTTAAATTATAACTCTGCTATGAAAGTTACAGCATCAATCCTGCTGATTTTTGAAGAGGAATGCACTCATTATTAAGTCTGTGGTTGCCTTCTTCTTGCCTGTTTAAAAATTAAGAGTCTTTTCCATGACAAGAGTTTTAATTTAGTTGAAGAAAACCTTTGGAGAAAACAGTAATTTTCCAAAAGAATATGGCCAAAATCATCCCCATCATAAGATACAAGTCTTATATTTCTTGGCTCTGTAAAACTGTACCAGAGTAAAGACTTCTGAAATACTACATAGACTACAAACGCAATGGAACTTCTGGTAGACCAGAAAATGAATTTCTTTACAGCTACTGGACTTTTGTCTATGAAACGCCCAGTGCACCCACACAGGGGATTGTACAAGAGGGAAAATGATTAAGGGATGGACTTGAGATTAGAAATCTAAATATTATTCATTTTTAAATTCTGAATTATTTTTAAGAACTTTGGGCTGTTCCTCTAATGTATTCTCTTAAATTCACACAAATTCTAGTACTTGAAATAAATCCACAACAACTGCACTAAGGGCTATTCCTACTCTAGAAGTTAGCTGCATTTCCAATTAAGGGTGTATGCAAACATCTGAGTTCACATATGCTGGATACATGCATTGTTCAAGCAGTCTTGAAAATCTTCGAACCTTGCATGAATGGATCATTTTCTGGCAAACAGAAAACACTCAGTGCAGCACCAAGTGCTTTAAAATGTAGTATTCTCTATTGCTTGTGCCTTGTATCAGGTGCCATCCAGTGGAAGCCTGTGCATTTCCACTAAAAATCAGCTCAACAAGGTAAAAACCTTTCAGTGATACTTCCTGTATTGTATCCGACACTGACAAAATTTATCATCTTGTGATCAAATACAGTCAGGCAGTGACTACCTGGAGGAAGCTGTGAAAAAAATACACAGGAAGATCACTCAAGCTTCACAATAGACAATGTTAAATGTAACTGCATTGTTTGTTTTTTTAGTTAACAAGATAATAAAAATCAATAAAAATTTTACAACATTGGAGGTAAGTTATTCTTCCCTCCTTTTTATGGCAACATTTTGTGGAAACAGTGCCATATTACAGAAAAACAGAAGGAAAACAAGTTTTAGCTTATTAGCAAACGAAGTTTCACTATACTGACAATTCCCCACCTCATCCTCACAAACTTCTGCCTTTTTTCCTTTTTTATCATCTTTGTCCTCTTCATCCTCATCATCCTCATCTGCCTGATCATCGCTGTCATCATCATCATCATCGTCGTAGTCACTGTCCCCTCCCTTCCGCCGGCGCTTGCGGCCGGGTGCGGGTGTCTCCAAGGAATGGGGTTCCTCGCCTCCGTCCCCACTCCCCGCAGCATCTCTTTTACCAGTTTTCTTGGCATGAATGATTCTAAGCCTTGGAACACATGAGAAAGGATGAAATGATGGATTATGTCTGTAGCATAAACATACCTTTCTTCCTATGAGACTTAAAGAAAATCATACATTTCAGATGTAAATTAGAGCTTCTGATCTATCATGACACTGTATTTTCTCAATATTTATTGTCACTACTCAGTAAGAAAAGCTGAGGTTATAAAACCCTTACTACTCGTGGTTCCGTTCGGAATAGACTTTGTTTCACCCAGGTCAATTTTACTGTGTAACTGTTCAGAAGAAATGAAACACAGGAGGGATTTTGAGAAGTCAGGAAAGACAAAACAGAAGAAAGAACCATTTCATCTTCTTTATCTATTATTTAATGCATTTAAGAACATGATGATGAAATACCTGTGTCTGAGCCAGGGAGGAAAAGGCAAAAATCCTCACATGGAAGTATGAAATTATATACATTACATGGCCACAACAAGGTTGATCTTTTTTCCTTTTTTGCTTAGATTTTTATGAACTTTAAATATTATTTGACTTCAGTCCTTTAGCTGATTTTTTTTATTCTAAGATATACTTCTTCTCTGGGGAATTTTAGTTACCTCAATTACTAAAGATTACTCAAACTGTCATTTTTCCTTTTATGAAAGAAAAGGGAAACTTACATACCAGTTATTATGGTTGTAGTAGACCTCCTTCTTCTACAAAACCCCTATAAGACAAGATTCCACACAGCAAAAATTACAGTTCCACCTATCAGGGAGCTCGCAGGCAAACATGCTGAACCACAGGAGGTGTATATAGCCAGGCTGAACCAGTCACTTATCACGCAGACCAAAAATGCCACTGAGTTAGAAGAGATTCATAAACGTGTAGAAAAGACAAAGATTTTGTAAAAGATGACTGAAGAAGGTAGGATGGGAAAAGCAGAACGGGTAACGACAAACACAATTACCAGGACGTAATTTTTCCTTGTCGTACTCTTCTCTCTTCCCATCCTACAGAACAATATTCCATACAGCAAGTGGCTACAAGTACAATGAGTCCTGTCCAAGTACTGGCTCCAGGGAACATCGACAAATGGATCAGCCTTCTAAAATGCTGATAACCAGAGCCAGTTCTCAACAGCACGGACTGAAATGAAGGTGTCACTGTTCAACTGGGAGCAGCACTTTCTTTAGAAAAACACTGTTAGCCAAGAAATCATCAAGGGGACTTGAAAACTGCTAGGCTTTGGTTTTTTTGGTGTGGTTTTGTTATTGCTGTTGTTTTGGGTTGGGTTTTTATGCACTGGTTAATCCACTGGAGAATTTATAAAGTTTTATACATTTATTTTTTCCATATCAAGTGGATGTTTACCTGTTTTAGTGATTTAAAATATCTTAAAAAAAATCTCAGGCCTTTCAGTGAATTTTGAAGCAAATAACCTTTTCAGGTATGATGCAAAAACCCTCAGTCTCACTGCGCATCAATACCACTCAGGCTGCTGATTAAGTTTTTTAGAAAATTTAATTTCCTTTTTACGAGGATAACTTCAAGCCTCTTCACACAAAACTAGAAATGTCTGTCAATACACAGGAATTAACTACCAAAAGCTCTAGTCAATAACTGGATTGTCTGCTGCAGTGCTGGACGATTTTAGAGAGAATTTACATACACTAAGATAATCTTGAAGACAATTCAGTAATAAAGCTGGCAAGTGAATGTTCAGTGACCTGCCAACATCTCCTTCATATACCTAAAGGAAATCAGAAGGAACAAAAAAGGCTGCTTTTGCTGAAAGCAAAAATAAAGATGTAATGTTGTCAAGCACTAAAGGAACCTTGCACAATACTGCAAATTATCAAGCATGCAAATGAACCAAAGATGCTCTCCTGTGGTTGCACCACAAGCAGGAGGCAGCAGTCCCTACTCAAAGTAGCGCAGAGGCAGAAACTAATGCCAGCCAATAACCTTAAAAATGTTCTGCTATTTAAAGAAGCAGCATGATTTTTCTGTTGCTACCTACACATATGGCTCACTGAGAGAAGAAAACCCTCACTTAGGAAACTGTTCTGTCTTTCTCACTTTCGGGTATGGGCCAAACCTGCATCTGCAACTGCTGAGACAATCATAAAGTCTACTGGCCTATAAAAAGAGCGGGTGGCCCATCAGAGAACCAGATGATTGACTTAAGCCTGCTCTAATCTGATCTATAATGCTTACTAGACCACAGAAGGAAAATTCACCTTCTGACTTAGCTTTCATGCCTTCCCCATAATTTTTGCATGTACGTAGTAGGTAGTACCAAGGCAAAGAAATTCTGAACATAGTACTTTTAATATACTTTTGACATACTTCACCTTGTGTCTCAAAAATGAAAAGTTTGGCAGATCAGCATTTGCATCTCCTACCTAAACTCAGGGTGTAATTTCTCCCCTTACACTGCTTTTCATATGCCATCATCATTTAGAGTTGAAATGGTTTCATTCAACAGAAATTAATTTACACAGAGCATACCATAACACTGGCATGTTAAAAGAACATTGCTGCAGTGAAAAACTTGTTTCAAGTCCTGTAAAAAAATAAATTATTATAATAACCGAATTATTATTACCTAATTCTTTAAGAGGCAGTATTTTATTTTTATTCTGTTTTATGTTGATCTGGCTACAAAAGAGATGCCAAAGAGAAGACATGTAATGGAAAAGAAGATGCTGAGACTTTGATTATCTAGTTTAAAATAAAAAATATCACAGAATCATCTCAGGTGAGAGTCTGACCACAGCTGTCACACAGAAAGCACAAAGAAAGATGACTTGATTGCATGAGATAGGTGGCTTTACAAAAAAAAGGATCAGTACCAAGATTCATACCGAAATGTGATAGAGAAGGAATTAGATGCAACCTCTCATTGACCATCAGCTAAGCAGAACCTCTCATTGACCATTAGCTAAGAAGAAACAGTCCAGGCAGTTCAGAACTCAGTTTCTAACCATCTATATTACACTTATTAAGGTCCTTGAGGGAAGGAGGAGAAAAGAAGGGAAGAGCAGGGAAAAGGGTGAGAGGGAAAGCATCCCTTAAAATACAGTTATTCTGTTTTCCAACCTGGGATTTTACTGTTGCTTATTTGCATCTGTCAAGCACAGCCTTTTGCATTTATTTTTGCCCTCCTCCCCAGCTGAGAAGCTTATGTCACTAAAAAATGAGAACATAAGCATGAAAAAAAAATCCTTCATCGAACACATGTGATGCAGATAGAATCTTGTCATCCCCCTTGGATATACTTGCAGCCAACCTGGACACAGTGGTTTGAAGATTAACTACAGCAAACACTGGCCAACCAGGCTGAGATGACATAAATCCATTCCTCACCCTCCGTTATTCATCCCCTACACATTTCCCACTGGAGGAGCATGTCCTGAGGGGCACATAAAGGTCTGTAGGCACATGAAAAGAGGTCACAGCTGCTGATCACACAGCAAGTAGTTGACTAACCAGGTATTCCCATGCAAAACTGTTTGGGACTGGGATGCTTAAAGATTAGACCAAGATGTGAATGGATGGGGAAGATAACATGTAAGAATGAAGTCTGGAAGTGGAAAAAAATAGCAAAAAGAAGACTGAAGTGTACAGACTTCATTTCAGAGAAGCCCCAGAACAGTTGTAAGGGTTTATGGAAAACACAACTGACATAATAAAGAAGAAGTTATTGTTTAAAATTGACTGAAGAAGGCTTTTCTAGAACCTTCTTGGAATTCACCAGAAGAAATGGAAAATTCAAAAATTTTGAATCAAAGATTGAGAAAGATGAATTAAGCTCAGTGAATTCAAAGAAACAGAAAAGCAACATTTCTGAGCTCTGCTGCAATACTTGCACTCAAAAATAGGGAGAGCACGATTGGAACCCGGAATCCACACGAGGGGAAAAAACCCAGAAATGGAGAAATGACAGTAGCAAGGAGGAGCTTGGGACTTCAGGGTATGATGCTCACTACTTGACAGGGAAGAAATGAGAGATTATAAGGAAAAGGGAAGATCCTACATCTAGAAGTACTTACAGTTCGATGGAGGGAGGGAATGACTAAGCAGGCCCTCAGAAGACAAGGACAGGGAAGGGTCCCATTTCGCTAATGGTAAGTGGGCTACATCAGAACTTCAAAAACACTTCTTCAAAAACACTTTAAAAACCATATCCCATAGAGGGGATACAGATGAAGACAAGAAAAAAGTAACTGGGTTAACCCTGAAGGTTAAAATACATTAACTCTGTGCAGACTGGGATTTGCGCAGCATTAGTAGAGAATGTCGTTTTATTGTTTTTTTTTTTCCTCTACCTCCCTCTTGTCCTTCTTCTTTACTTCTTTCCTTCTTCCTTCTGAGATACATTAAAGGGAAAAAATGGAGACATAAGATTAGAAACGAAAGTACCTAAAGCAAGGACTAAGAAAGGATTTACCGTTCCTAGCAAGAGGTAAAGATGACAAAAAAAACCAAACAAACAAACAAACAGAGTCTGGCTATGCATTTTTACCCCCTGTGATTCATTAACTTTATGCCGTCCAGCTTCCTGATAGTTGGAGCCAGTATAGTTGCTGTATGGAATTTTGTCTTGTAGGATGGGAGAACAGTGAATATGAAACTGACAACCTTTAAGAAGTTCCAATTTTACCTCAAACAAAAATATAAGAAATATAAAGAATATCTCAAAATATGCATTCTACATATGACCCCTAGCTATAGGGAACAATGTGACATTGACAGATGAGAAACACTAAGATAACATAAATTAGCAAAATTTAACTGGCAAATTGTATGAAAATCACATTGTCTTAAAATGCCTTTCAGAATGAACACTGGGAATTATGGTAGGTCCAAATAAACTTTGATTACGTCAATACACTTTTATGGCTCCTTTAATCCAATTAAAAAGTTTTTTGTTTCCTCCAAAGAATACAAAATTAGACTTGACTTTGCTCCAATTCTGAGCGTTCTAACTCCAGTTCTGAGCGACACTAACCCTCCGAATCGCATGCATCTTTAACAGACTGTAAAAGACTGGTGTTGCAACATCCTAAATCCACATCTGTCTTAATTAAGCAGTTTGATTACTACTTTCTTGGTAAACCTGTAACTTCATCAGCTGATTTTGTGCTTAGAACCAACTACCTATAAACCAGTATTTGTGAACAAAGGCAAAAAAGCAAAATATCGTAGTATTTAAGGAAATGAAACTTACTTCCGAAGTTTGCCTTCAACCATCCATTTATCTCTCCTTAAATTTGACATATAATCAATGTTTTTATCGATTTCACTGTCAAAGATGAAAATAATCCATTAACTGTGAACTTATGTATCTTTTTTCTGACAGACATTTATGTATAGACACTTTTCCCTCAAATAACTTTCTTTTGAGAAATCGTTAAAATTCAAAATAAATCATTTTAAAGCTTGGAAATCACAATACTTGGAATGCCAATGTAGCATACTGCTGTACCTATGTCAGTCTTCATACCCAGTATCACCTCAGCCTTCTTTCCACAAGAAGCATGGCATTCAACATTTCTTTTCATAGGTCTAGTTCAGTGTCAAGCCTCCAAATGTTTTTGCCACAAAGCATGTAGCCGTGTGCTGAAAAAACAGTTACCGATGGTATGTCTGAGATATTCTGCCTAGGATCCCTGGGATCTACAATCCAGCGTTCACTTTTCACTGCAGAAACTGAAGAATCAAAAAACAGGGCTTTGGTGCAGTTGCCGTCTGCACACCCACATCCCAGACATCCCGGCCTCAAACAATTCAGCAGATTACAGTTGTTTTGAAAATATAGAAACTCAAGTTCTAAGTGACCATTTCTACAAATAGGACCTGACAGTCATCTGCAACATGAGGAAGTTTCTTTCTATGATGAATTTGACTGATACACGTGAACTTTCTTGAACAGCTGATGCACAGCACTT
The DNA here is from genome assembly GCA_013399835.1 of Leptocoma aspasia. Classification (NCBI taxonomy): domain Eukaryota; kingdom Metazoa; phylum Chordata; class Aves; order Passeriformes; family Nectariniidae; genus Leptocoma; species Leptocoma aspasia. The sequence continues at coordinate 143,684 of VXAX01005711.1, forward strand.
GCACTGCCCACTTCTGCTATTTTTCAACTTTGGAAAACCTGAAACAACTCTTCCATTCCTGCCTTACACAACCCTGATTAACTTTTGCAGCACAGTGTACCAAACCCAGCAGAATACACCAGGAAACAAAGCAGCACTCAATTAGGTGATGAAAGACTTTACCACAGAAAGTCAGTCTGTAGAAGAACAGGCACCCCAGAAACTGGCATTTCCTAACTTTATATTGCACATCGGTGGGTTTTGAAAAGTTGTTGAACATAGAGAGGATTTAAAATTATGAAATGCTATACACTACTGACCACAAATGCAATGTACACCTTCTTGAATTACTATGATGATACATCAAGCTTGCCACCTCACCTTATGACCCTACTTAAAAGTATTTCGACAACAATCTTCAAAAGCAAAAGGAAGAAAAAAAACAGTGTACTGCAGAAGCCTTGAACAACTCTTCTAAATTATTCCCTAGAATACCTAGCAAATTTCTTGGCAATCAACCTCATCTTTTATTCCAAAAACTGCTAGAGAAATTTTGGTTCAAGCTTTGAAAACAAAATTACAGCTCAAACATGGGAAAGTTCTATTCTTCCATCATATCAACAGTACATAAAGGTAAGAAGCAGTAACTCAACGAATTTCAGCTTTCATTGTAAGAAGAACCTAAGTAATCCTCCTGTAACAGAATACAGTGAACACACAGTATTTCTGAACTACAATATTTTTTATAATTTTATTTTTACACACCTGTTTGGGAAAAAATCTTACCTTACTACACTTTTGCTGCATGCTAACTCATTGACCAGAAAAGCAAGTACTGATGCTTTCTGAGCTGGAGAATGTGCCTGAAAAGCTTTTGTCTTCAAGCTCTCTGTCAGCTCTGTTTGTCCACAGTGAGCCTCCATGAAAATTTGCAGAATCTCCGACACATTATCTCGATTGATACCAACGTTCAGTAAGTGTTCCCCAAGAATAGTTTTAGCCTAAAAAGAACAAAGACATTTCAAACAATCATGTTTTAAAAACACTGTTTTCCTTTGTAGGCTATATTATTATTTATAGAAGATGGTATGGGTTTGTTTGCATTTTTACATAAGGACTTCAAACACGATTATTCTTTGAAACTATTCAAATGCAAATCTTAAATACAGTAACAAATTAGAATGTCTTCACCTCTAAGTTTTTAAAAACAGAGGTAATATTAGTAATAATTAAATGGATTACATGTAAAAAGGCATGGTCCAACTAAAAATAGATGAATACTGCTTTGTACAATGATGCTATGAAGAGCCCTAGAGTGGAAGAAAACTGCATTGGCTTGAAAAAGAAGGCCAGTAAGAAAGAAAGTCATGAATGAATTGGGGTTCTCATGAAGTGACCTAGACAGCAGACCTTAGGGAAAGAAATAGCAAGATTTACTGAGAATATAACACGAGGATAAGAATGCAAAGGAATGGATGGAAAGGAGTTAAAAGACATGGTCATCGATGACAGTGCCCTACAGAAGGTCCAAATAAAAATGGGATGTGTGTTTGTGTGTAGAGAAAACACACAGAAATTTATCATGTCTGGAAAATGGGAAGGCTGATGGGATACAAAGTTTTGGAGTAACATTAGAACTGTGACACTGAAGAAAAGAATTAGGAAAGAGAAAGGAAATCCATATGAGAGAGGTGTCAGAGATGCTTTATGAAGAATGCATTCATATATACAGGGTGTTTACTATGGATTTTTTCTTTTTACCTTGTATCCTGTACCAAGTCCAGGATCGCACACAGCTGCAGAGACGAGTTTCACAAGCAAGTCCTGTACTTCTCCCATGCTGTCCCCTATGTTGAGCAAACCCTCCTGAAGAACACTCAGAGAGGGAACCTCTACAGTGACATCAAAGCCAAGAACTTTACCGAAGTTACGCAGGAACTGCACTACCATGAGACAATCTGAAAACGTGCTTCCATCAAGAACGAGGCCTGGGATGCGAGGCAGCTCTGGGAAAGGCTGGAAAGAAAAGAAAAAAAAGGTGAAAGATTCAGTAGCAGATTTCAAAATAAAATTTTCTTGGTAACAGCTGGGAAAATTGATTGACACTTCCTTCTGACCTACAGCATGACAAAGCTGGAAGGTAGAGGTGACAAGTACCCTGCACCCCTTGTCCATTCAATGCTGAAACACGTTTAACTTTTCACAAATTATAGGAGACAAGAGATTAAGAAATACTTCCTTTTTGGCCAGGAGACACTGTAAGGATCTATTCGGAGCCAAATTACTGTAAAAGGTGATGTAAAATTATTTAGGGGAAAAAGGGAAGGGATTTCTCTGGAACAGAGACTTTGAACCTGAGCATTGTGAAGTCCTTACAGACAAGATCTAAGAACTTGGAAGACTGGGAGAGTTATTTTTTTGAGTAACAGGTTTTAAGAGTTCTCTAGATGACTGTCTAGTGCCTGTGTACTGAGACATGATGCACATTTCTGATGTAAAATAACTTGAGTAAAGATTTTTTTTAAGCAATCAAGCTTTTTGAGAAGCAAGACTCTTTTAAACAAAAAACTTTTAATTAACTAAACATACACTACTGTGTAATGTTCTTGTATCTTGTATTTGTATATATTTCAAACAGTTCACTAATTACCTCAACTAAAACTTGAATGCTTTGAGTGTGGCTGCAAGAAAAAAAGTTATTGACAGAATTATAAAATACACAAAGAAGCAAGAAAGTAAGTCTATGTTGCTGTGATTACCTTCTGGTCTGCTAAGCACATGTCTTCATTAGGCTTCTTTAGCTCCTTTGCCATTTCTAATTCCAATCTTCGCTGCTCCAGTTTACGTTCTTTATTTAATCTTTTTTCATCACGTTTCTCTTGCTTTAGCCGTTCTTTTTCCTTAAGAGATTTGAAAGAGAAAAAATAAACCCCCATATTAAACTTGCAAAGGAACAATCTAAGCATTTCAAAAGCAGTATTTCTGTAACCTTAATAATCATCACATTAATTAAGGAACCTGCATTAAAGGGGAGGAGAAAACTAGAATAAAATCGCTGAATTTATAAAGCAATCCGAGATTCATTTTTTTCTCTCCTGTCCACACATACACAGGTTTCAAGTATGCTTGCAAAGAAAAACTCTTTGAAGTACCATTTAAGAAAGATGAATGAGTGAAGATATGGCAAAGAATTGCCATGCAAGGCATCTGATTTTAAAGGCTCTGCTTACACCCCAGTATCATTAATCTGCACCTGCTACAGCAGAGACCACTGAAGAAACCTTTCTGAACAATACATGGTTTAAAAAGTCCCATAATACATAAACTAGATATGAATACCTTATAAAACACAACTGATTTTTTCAAACACAGGTAGCTTCTGGCCTTGAATTACAGTACACTTTCCATGAAATCTGAAACTGAACATGTTGTCCTTTATGTCTTATATGCACCACAAGAACACACAGATCATCAAGTGAGAAGCCAAGCATCTATTATTTGTGTCTTCAACACCTTCCACAGGGAGTCATGCCAACACTACACCAACTCTGTCTGTAACACACCAAGACTGACTCTGAACCTGGAGCTCCCATCGCCTTTCCCATCACTGGTGCCAGGGGTTCTGCTGCCACATGTTCCAACACCAATCCACTGTCCTGATGACACAACTCCCCACACACCTCTGTGCAACCAATATTGAGTGTAAAATGTATGAAATCTGCCACACATCAACACCACCTATTCAGAGCACAGAACCGTGTATATAAACAAACACATGTATGTGTGTGTGCCTCCACTCAAGAACCTGATACAATACAAAATTGAAGATGCTGTGTGTGCTTTTTACTGTGGACACAGAAGGGCTAAAGAACCAATCCAAGATGCTTCTCATTACTCAGAACCACTCCCTACTGTTCTGTTAATTTAAGAGGTCACTCTAGTCTCTTCCATTTACTACCACCATATTTTGCAACCATGAGATTATGGGCAATACTAAGTCAGGGTTCAGCTGCGTTTGTAGGTCAGTATTAATCACTGACTTCTCTATAGACTTCTGGCAGGCCCCATGACTTTTTATTCTTCCTTTTGATTCTATATGGAGTATTACCAGACCACTAGTGACAACTGTGGATACCACTGTGAGTGCAGAGCGCACACGACTTCTACTACTACAGTCTTTAGTGGATTTTATACAAGATTGAGTTTCACATTAGACACAAAGAACATGTTTGGACCACTAAGTTTACACTGGAAGAAAAAAAAGCAGTGACGTTCAGAACTACCCATCTGCCCACCTGCTTGCTGCTCTACAGCTGTGTAAGCATCCCCTGTACTGCCAACGCAGGCCCTCTTTATCTACATTGAGTTCATAAAAGACATCTTGTATGGAAAAATCACAATACACTAAAGCAGCACACAAAATCCCTAACTTCATTTTAAAATGGAAAATGCCCTCTGATTTGCTTTTTGAAAATGGTTTATTGCCTTTTATCTTAGCCTATTTCAATGTCTCAAGGCCAACCAACATTGCTTACATCTTGTTTTTGCCAATTCAAAACACTCTGAGACAGAAGAAAACAAGAGATGTATATATGGATATTTATGTGGCAACACAGTAATTTACAGTTATGATTAAAAGCAAAAACTTTAGCTGCACTACGTTTCATAAATCTATATAAAGTTTACCTTTACTGGTTGAAATAAACACTGATCTATGTCTATTAGAGTAAGAATATAATTGGAGCACTGGGTCAGACTAAATGACCATTTAGCCTGGTATCCTGATTTCCAACAGTGGAATGAGTGCTTGGGGTATTATCTTCCTCTATTTCCCTGTACTGAAGTATTATTCAGTTTTTTCTTGGGTTTGGTCAGTCACTTTTATTGAAATTTGTAAATATATCCTAGAGAAAAGTTTTAATTATTTCCTTAACAGCTACTTGCTATAACGATGGTTATCTTATTTCAATATCTTAATTATCTGCACTTTTGTAAATAAAGTCTTGGGATACGAACATAAAAAAAAGTCTCAGGATACAGAAATACATAAACATAAAACAAAAAGTAGATTAGCAGTCATGGGGTTTTTGTATTTTAGTTATTTTCCCTCTCAAAAATATCCAGAACTCTCAAAACTGGGCAATCTTCATGTTCAGCCATCTCCCACCAAGTAAAAAGTTTTTTTAAGCTTGAATAGAATTTCCTGTATTTCAATTTGTGCCTAATGCTTCTTATCCTACTGCTGCAATATACACAAATTAAATTACACATAATTTAAAAGGACACTGCTCTTCTACAGATGACTGCAGAACAAAACCATGAAAACTTAAAACTTTCAGAGGTTAATACTCACTTCTGCTTTTTTACGTGCTTCCATGGCTTTCATAAGCATCATATGTTGTCTTCTCCGTTCTCGTTCCTATTGAAGCAGGTAATATTAGAACAAAACTAAACCACATTTTCCAATCAGTAAAAAAGCAGAGTAACAAATTTAGCATTAATAGACAAGTCACAGTAAATACTAAATATAGGACAAGAATGGCCAAGTCTGTGCATGTTTTAGTTCAGGTTTAGAAAGCAAATACAAGAACAATCAAAAGCAAAAAGGTAAAGCAATGAACATGGAGACAGTGTAAAAAAGAAGCATACAGGTTTACTTATGGTCAGTTGTGATGCTCCTTCATAAGCTGGCAGAACAAAAAGCATAATGGTTGGCTGGAACAGGTCAGTTACCTTACATCTGCTATGACGGAACTTGCAATTTACTTCTTCAATAGCCAATTCAGCAGAAATTTTAAACTGGTCTTTTTCAAACATTGCAAATATTAATATTTTTGTAACCAAGCAACAAATTAACATGATTAATTTTATCAACTCTAGATCAGTTTTAATCAAGCCAGTGGTGGTGCATATACATACGGAACAACACTTGCATTTACTGATGCCTGTCCCTCAGTAAATTATGTCAGTAGCTTCAAATGCATTAAGGAGCAGTATTCTAGGACACTAAGTACAAGGGTTTTGCCTGCAGCTTAACAGCTGAAGAGCAAATCCTGGCCCCAGTAAACGCTATAGGAATTTTATCATCTAATTTGATGAGGCTAGGATTACATTCTAATATTTCATTGTATACTTTTAACATTATGTATTTACCACCAACTGAAAGCTAATTTCCTCAGCATCTTACAAGGGGAAGACATCACCCTGATTTCTAAAACAGGTTAATTCAAATTGTATTTAAAATGTCTGGATTCATTCCCAGTGAATGGGACAAGGTTTGCAAAAATCATCCAAGTGACTACCTATTAATTTTGCACCAATCCCTGATTTTATATACTAGTCAAATTTTTACTGGGACATCAGTAACATAGATCCCTGATTAAAAACCACATTTAGTTATTGCCACATTCAATTTATACACATGTTCAAGACATGTCTTTTTTTCCTTAACAGACAAGACAAGCAGATGTATGCAATGCACTGTGCTGTAAAGCCATGCAGCAGTATGTAATATGACAGCAGCCAGTGCTACATTTTATGCATTGCTATGACAACCATATCACAACCAAATCACAATGCGGTGTTAGATGTACAAAAATAAACATACCCATACCATATCTAGTCTATGCCTCTCCAACTCCTGGTAGAAAGAGTTGGCACAACATTATGAAACAGAAATCACAAAGTCATAAAACCACTTTATCATCCCCCAAAAGACCCCAATACCAAAGCAAAGCAAAAAATCGTAAGGTGAAAGAAAGTCTGTGCAGGAATCAAACCCAGAAGTTTAAAAAGGGCGTATTTTTAGGATTCCACCCCCCTATACAACTGAAAGTAGTAGCTGACAATTGGCATTCTGTCTGTTTGGTCCACGGAACTTTTACCAACCTGGTGCTTCAGAAGAACAGCCTGCTGCCTTCTCAACTCTTTCTCCTTGAACAGAAGAACAAAAGTGTATTTTTTAAAAACATCAATCAAAATTTACTTACCAAATTGCACAGTTCTGCCACACTAAAACAGCACAACCGAGTTAAATTCTAACTTACAGAGAAGTACACACAGCATACATGACAGTAAGTCTGGTGAGTTGGGAGTTCCATGTTAGAATACACCTAGAATGCTGAAGCAGCAACAGAAGTACTTTTATATATATACACACACTGTATTTTCCAGTATTTGTAGAAGTTCTGTAGTCTTGCATGCATTACAGCCTAGAAAAGACTATGCTTGACAAGAAAAAACAGAAGTTTTTCGATACAGTGTGCTTAAAAGAATATTGTGAATAACGTTACTGCACCAACATCTTGTTATGCAAACCATGGTAATGGCACATAAAGTACTGTCTCTGTATATTTGTGTGTGTATGTCACACATACACAAACTCTTTTGCATATGCTTCATACCTTTTTATAACCATACATACATGGTATTATTTCTGTCTCTATGTACAGCTTCATTATCGATGAACAGCTTCCCAAATTTATGGCTTTATACATCAACATACGTTACGTGCAATAACACAGTTCTTGGTTTTGGAGCTACTCCAAACTAACCTTTATTCGCTTTTCCGCTTCCAATAATTTGGCATTTGCTGCTTCCTCCTTCTTTTTCTTTTTTGCCTGTGCATGCAAAACAGGTCACACAACAGCACCATCACAACTTGAAAATAATCTGACTAGAAGCAAAGTTATGTACCTTTAAAAGTTAAGATCATCACTTATTGTGTACATTGAAAGAAATCTCTGATGCAGCTTTCATGATCAATCAATTCACATTTCAGTTACTTAAAAAAAATTAAACCAGAATTTCAAGTCCCACTCAAAATTGCTTCACCTGGCTATTTTAAGAAAGCAAGTAGACACAGAAACAATAAAAATGACAGAGATTACTATTAATTTTTATGTCAATGGAGACTTGAAAACTAGCAATCTGTCTCTGCTAGTACACTAGCAAACCTATAGAGTATACTCTATACACAAGACGATTCTGATAGAAAATCGTGAACCCAAGTGTGAATACTTGTAAGATTATGGATCACAGTTAATGTTGATCTTTTAAGAAAAATAATTAAAGACACATTTTTGAATTGGCCTTTGGAAATAAGGTTGTTAAAGCTGCTATATTTAGTTACGTTCCTAACTACATGTGTGACTACCAGAATACAACATTCTTTAAAGTGGCAACAGAAGAACTACATTTGAGCCATTATTTTTACCTCTAAAATTTGCTGAGCTCGAAGTTCTTTCTCCATCCTAATTTGCTGAATTCGCTTTATTTTTTCCTACAAGGGTAAGAAAGTTATTTCTTTAAAAAAATATATATAAAGGAAATTTATTTTTACATTTGAAAAATGACAAAGTTTATACATACTTTTTTGTTATTGAGTTTCACCCATTTTAGTCAACTGCTCCTATATGTTTAGAAATTTTACTAGTATTAGATGTCTGGTATAACCCTGAAGGAAGCCACACCTAGTTATGCATAGGTGGTCATGTTCAAGTTGTCAAAGTTTTTATTATTTCTTTAACACCTTCAAGAGGACCAGATTAATGACCAAGTAAAGAAACTAGAGCATTCAAATTCCAGCTGACAATGGTGGAGCTAGTTAGGAATGAAAAGAAGGGTGAGCTATGCCATGAAATACGTGATGTTTTGAAGTGATCTCTCTGACCAAGAAATAGCGAGGTCTGTCCTAGCACTGTTTGTGCCTCAGCTCTTGCAGCCTCTCTCAGGCCATTATGATCCCGTGGGCAGCATGGCGAGCTGAGCTCAGCAAAACCCAAAGCCCATGCTCTGTCAGCCAGGGACACTCACCCACATGCAACCTGGGTAACATGCTCAGTTAAGTACACTTTAGTTTCTCCAGATATTTAAGGCACTAAGGTAAATGATGCTAATTTTGGAAGCCTTAATACGTAGTTTAGTGATGGAATTGTATACATGCTATAAGAAAAGAAGCAACTGGAACAGGAACCACGGGTACAACACATTTAAGCATGTTTCATCATGGTGAGAAGAAAATTATCAAGTTATGCACTCCACAGATGGATGCTGGGCAACCATATTCTAATTTATTCTTCTTCATTAATTAGTTCCTAAAATCTGAACAAATAAAGTAATAAATTCTTATTACATTGATTGAGAAATGAAATCATTGTGAACACTGGAATTATTTCACACTACCTGTGCTGCATAGGTTTGTCTGTTAAATTAGCTATTAAAAATTCATTAGCACATTATTTGAGATTTTATTATCTCAAAAGAGTTGACTGAGTCACAGTGACTAGGAAGGACCATTTTGAAGAAAAGTGCATACATCCACAGCTGGACTTGCTGTAAAGATTTAATAGCAAAACCCAGACCATGGAATGGCCCTGCAGGCTGGGGGAGGCCTAAACCAGAAACTTAAAAAGGAGCTCAATGAACTTCTCTGGAACAGCAGACCCTTTCCCAACTGTGAGGGTAAAGCCCATCTGTACAGAATACATTCTTTTCTTGTGAGCTGGCCTGAGACTCTTAGAACACAGGCCACTCTAAAATTTTACTCTCTGGAGAACACATAGTGATGTATATACTTCATTGAAAAGTAACTAAAACCAAAACCAAGCTCCTAAGAAAAGATAATCTAAAATATTTAATAGTAGAAGAGCAATCACAGATGAGAAAGGCATACTAAGTTTTCTGAGAAAGAGTTCTAATACATGAATCTTATAAACTCCAGGCAAATCTTACCAACTCCTTAAACTGTTGACAAGTCCAACATAATACAACCTTACCACGAAAATTAATTCAGAGGCCTTGTTCAGACAGTGCTGAACTTTCTCCATCATGTGAAGCTCACAGCATTCTCACAGCATGGACCTTAAATCTCTATTATCCCCCATTATACTTTAAAACAAAACAGCGCCAAAGTTGAAAGAGTCTGCTCCACCCTCTCAACTCCATAAAGGTTAGAGTTAATAAAGAGCAAACTTTTCAGCCAAGATCACAATAAAGAACTATATCAGAGAAGAAGTACTCTGCACATTGAAATCATGAGTTTTATCAGGTAACACATCAAGAAGGAATATGATGATGACAAACAAAGTCAGGATTTGATGTGTCACTCTCATTTTTCAGCCTTCTGATGTTTTCATTCTTGTGATGGAGTTTCTCACACTGCCTTTTGTAAACATGCACATGTTTTTCTAACTGTCTTTTTGTTTTTCATTCTTTCTCCTCGGAGGAGAAAGAATTGATGGACTTTGTCATTGACCAGTGTGGTTAGAGAGGATGTAACTTCACCTTCCGATCAATGGTCGTTCCCTAAACTCTATGTAATGTGAAAACCAAACTAAAGTTTCTTTGCCTTCACTCAGCTGTGTCTCTGCGTTTCATGTTGCGCGCTAGAGTGACATTTGATGTATCTGCCAATTTAAAAATTCTTGCTCTCTGGACCCTTTGGAATGTAAGGACCACTTGAAAATCATACTGTGCTCTTTTTCTTTAACAAGTATGGGTTGCCTTGAGAAGTGGACACATTGAAACTGTCACGATCTACGAAAGAGCAGACTGGCTGAGGTTGGGAGGGACATCAGGAAATCACCTTGTCCACACTCCCCTGCCCCAGAAGGGTCACCTAGAACCAGTTACCCAGGACCACATCCAGGCTACTGTTGAAAACCTGTGTGGAAGGCTCCACAGCCTCCCTGGGCCACCTGCTCCAGTTCTCAATTGCCATCTTGGTGACAAAGTGTTTCCCAATGTTCAGAAGAAACCACCTGTCACTGGGCACTTCTGAGAGAAGTCACCTCTTTGCAGCCTCCCCTCAGGTACTTAGCATTATCAGCAAGATTCTTCTAAGTCTCCTCTTCTCCAAAACGAACAGTCCCAGTTCTCTCAGTCTTTTCTACTGTAACTCATATATGCTTGAGTGACAGTTTCTAGCTCTATGTCTACTACACTGAGCAATTTCTTAAAAAAAAAAAGGAAACATTTAAACAGTTACCAACAAGAATTAATTGTTATCTATTAAGGGGATATTTAAGGTAGTTTGCAGTAACACCAGTTTTCGTTTATTACTCAAAAAAAAAAAAAACAAGTATGTCAGGATTTAATACCTGGATTTCAAAGATGTTGAAAGGCTTTCATATTTTTATTTCTTTTTTTTAACACCTCAAGATGTCATAAAATCATAGAGTATGCTGAGCTGGAAGGGACCCATCAGGATCATCAATCCAACTCCTGGCCCTGCACAGACACTCCAACAATCCCACCCTCTGCCTGAGAGCGCTGTCCAAATGCTCATGGAGTTCCGTCAGCCTTGGGGCCATGGCCACTGCTCTGGGGAGCCTGTCCAGTGCCTAACCACCCTCTGGACTGGTCAACCTGTATTCTGATACCTAGCCTAAACCTCTCGACTCTGCTCCAGTAGTTCCCTCAAGTCTCTATGTCACTGGTCATAGAGAGCAAATATCGGAGCTGCCCTTCCACTGCCCCTCCTGAATACATTGAAGACCACAACGAGTCTCCCCTCAGTCTCTTCTTCTCCAGGCTGAACAAACCAAGTCCCCTCAGCCTCTCCTTTTAAGACTTCCCCTCCAGTCCCGTCCCCATTCTCATAGCTTTTTTTGGAGAGCCTCTGATGGTTTAATGTCCTTTTTATATTGGGGTGCCCAAAACTGTCCCCAGGAGTCAAGGTGAGGCCACCCTAGTGCAGAGCAGAGTGGGACAAACCCCTCCCTGCCTGGCCAGCAAAGCTGGTTCTGATGGCCTTCAGGGCAAAGATGTCCCTCCTGGGTGCCAGGGCACTGCTGACTGATATCCAACTTGCCATCAACCAGGACCCTTCCTGCAGCTGCTCTTCAGCCCCATATTTCCCAATTTATAAACACAACCAGGGTTACCATTAGTATATTTGAAAAAAACTATTTTCCGTTGTCCACCATATTTCTGGCAGCTCCAACCTCAACTGAGCTTTGGCTGCATGAATTTTCTCTTGACAGTGGCAAGCAGCATCTCTGTCTTCTTCCCATGTCACCCATGCCACTTACAGGCAAACCAATACTAGTACCTTTTCCAAGTGTTGTGATGCTGAGATCATATACAGACATTGAGGGGCTGTAGCATGTCCAGAGCAGAAGGGCAAGAGAGCTGGGGAAGGGGTTGGAGCACCAGGAACAGCTGAGGGAGCTGGAAAAGGGGCTTAGCTGAGAAAAAAGGAGGCTCAGGGGGGACCTTCTCGCTTTCTTAAACTCCCTGACAGGTGGGTGCAGCCAAGTGAGGGTCAGGCTCTGCTCCCAGGGAACAAGGGANTGACAGTGGCAAGCAGCATCTCTGTCTTCTTCCCATGTCACCCATGCCACTTACAGGCAAACCAATACTAGTACCTTTTCCAAGTGTTGTGATGCTGAGATCATATACAGACATTGAGGGGCTGTAGCATGTCCAGAGCAGAAGGGCAAGAGAGCTGGGGAAGGGGTTGGAGCACCAGGAACAGCTGAGGGAGCTGGAAAAGGGGCTTAGCTGAGAAAAAAGGAGGCTCAGGGGGGACCTTCTCGCTTTCTTAAACTCCCTGACAGGTGGGTGCAGCCAAGTGAGGGTCAGGCTCTGCTCCCAGGGAACAAGGGACAGGACAAGAGGAAATGTCCTCAAATTACCCAAGGGGCGTTTAACTTGGATATTAGGTAACATTTCTTCATGTAAAGTGTTGTCCAGCTCTGGCACAGGCTGCCCAGGGCAGCGTTGGAGTCACTGTCCCTAGAGGAATTTGAAAGATGTGTTGATGTGGCACCTGGAGACACGGGTTAGTGATGGATTTAATGGAGTTTAGAATTTTAAATAACATACACTGTGTGCTCTTTAAAACTAGATTTAAAACATACATTTTGTAATCAGTATACTTAGTAATTTACTAAATGTTTGAAACACACCTTATTAAATGATAATGAAAACATCATTTACAGAGCTTATTTAGCAATTGCATAGTTTACCTGTTGCTTCATTATCTTTATCTGCTCCTTTTGCTTTCGCTTTTCTTCAGCTGCCATAATAGCTAACAAACAAAAGCAAACAAATCAGCAGAACATAGCAAGAGTCATGTAACGTTTCATAAACGCGTTTCATAAACTCGCACAAGTAATACTCACCTTGCTGTTTTTTTGCTTCTTTGGCAGCTCGTGCTTGTTCCTGCTTCTGTAGCTTTCTCAATAGCTTTATTTGAGCTGCTTGCCTAGCTATTTCTGTTACAAAAAGAAAATATTAAGTTCATAAAAACAGTGCTGTCCAACAACAGAAGATACAGTTTGTGTTCCAGACATTTGCATGTTGTAAAGACAGAGAAAACAGAAGATTTGTTTTGCACGCACTGGCGTTTACAAAATTCTTCTATGAACTATCATTAATGGCACATCATGTATCAGTAACTGCATCAACAGTGCAAATGAATGTGGGTACTTTCTACATAATACAGGTTTCAGAGGAAAAAATTATTTATTAAGTGACAGAATCATACCAATAATGCTGGTTCATTTTAAAACCATTTTCTTCTTTCTTCTAAAGCAGAATACATTTGTTTCAAAACTACTAAATCAACATTTTATTCAGAAAGCATGGAATTAGTTTTCCTTAGACATCACCTCATGTAATTATGTAATCCTTTTTTAACAATGAACTCACCTGGGCCACATGCCTCTTTCCTGTGTCTGCCTAAAGTCAGCCATTCTCATGCTAATTAGTAACCTCCTGAAGCATTCTACTACCCTGTGACAGCATTTCTGAAATTTGAATTAACTGCTTATGGACACACTCATAGAAAACAGCTGTAGGAAGATTTTATGGAGGTTGAATTCCACTTGCTTTTCAAAGGACTGAGGTCCAGGACCTGCATGACAGAACTCCCCAAAACACGGTCAGCTTCTTGTGCAGTAACTATAGAATAAGCTTTTAGACATGTCTTTACACATGCACTTCCTTCTTTAAAACCGATATATTGATAAACTATTTACTGATCTTCAAAAAGTCTTCAGTTAGAGCATGTAACAAATATCCAAAATAAAATACTGTATACCAATATCCTACTGAGACGAATCACTCTTCTATAGGAAAAACATGAACTGTTTATATACTGATATCGTCTCTTTGTAAAAATATTAACACAGTTCTTACCTTGAGCCTGGAGCTTTCTCAAAAGCTTTGTGTCGGCATTGTCCAGAAATTCACCACTTCCAACATTGGGAGGTCGGCCTTTGCGGCGTCTCGTCCTTGACTCCTCTCTGGAGTGCTGTCTGTCTGGATTTGGGGGTCGTCCTCTACGCCCTTCCATAGCTCTGATACGGGGAATGACTTCCTCTTCCTTCAGAAGACACCACTGCACACCCTTTTAATTGACACATTTCACAGAGAGGTATTACAAACACAGGTTAAAATAACCCGAAATCTAAGATGACTTGTAGATATTATATATGCAAGTGCTGTGATGTATTATTTGGGCAGGACAATTTCTTGACGATGCACAAAAGCTATACACTGAGAGACTATCACTAAGAACTTTTGCAAATTCTACCACCAAGGAAGATTTTGAAGATTATTCCAGCATATACAAAGTTTTTACCTAGTAGATATGCCGTTACCGTGTTATTTTTAATTATTCCTCATCAAATCAAATTGTTCAACCCTTTCTAAAAGGCAAAACATATTCTTCCTAATTATGTAAACTCAACAACAGCTACTCTGCTTTCACATAATCCATTGCTCAACATGAATGAAAAAATGTGTCAATCTATAAGGTGCTGTCTTCCAACAGAGCATGTTTACAGAAATTCTGGCATACATAAAAAGCAATAGGAGTAATGAATTTTCAAATATTAGTTTTGAGTGTTGTAGAGCTCAACAACTGAGCTGAAGAAACACAGATGCATTTTTATCTTCAAGTTTTAGTTAGTACAACTGAGTTCTCCCCTCATTCACTGCAAAACAGTTTCTGCACCAACTTGTATCAACAAAAAGTAACTTCTAAGCATCCACGTATCTAAAGCTACATGAACTATATTCCTTAACCAAAAAGAGCATGCATTATAGTATTTTGTGGCATCCTGAAAGCAGATTCTAAAATACTTTGTTTGTAAAAATATCCAAGTTAGTCCTCACAAAGGAATAGCTTTACTTTAACTGGTTATTAAAACCAGAGTTTATTGCATCTACTGAGCAGAAAATATGCACTGTCTAGGCGAGCCTGTTTAATTGAACACCAGTATTTCAAAATTTTAACATCTTTAACCATTTCCTCAACTTTTTCAGAAATGCTGGCAAAAAAATGCAAGCTAAGCATCCTTCAGGACTTCTTCATAACTTGCGTTAAAAAGGTTTGTAAAAAATTTTGAAAATGTCTGCTAAAGCAAGAAGGAAAGTTGGTAACTTAAAAAAACTCATAAAATATCAGTTCAGAAGAAATACATTTAGAGTGCTTTAGTTTTCCCATTTATATGAACAGAAACTCTAAAATCCAATTTACTATATCACAACATAAATTATTTTTGCTTATTCTGGTAATTGTCTTTTAATTATTTCTGCTCATTCTTCACAATTACAATGGTCTTGCATAACTTCAGCAAAAGAAGTGGCACTTTGTAAATGAGACATTCAGATTTCGAAGGAGTTAACAGTATCTGCAAAGATACTTTTCTGAGGTCTGAATCATTCCCAGTTAAGAACCACCCGCAGAGTACAAGTCACACTTGGTTTGCACACGTTCCAAAGGGCTTTGTTATTAATTTTCTTCTGAAAGTGTGTCCAAGACCATATCATTAATGTGTACCACATCATCATGCACCACCCCTAAGGACTTCTTAATTCAAAATATTAATCTCTACCACTTGACTAGAAGTTAATTCTCTTACTGTCTTAGAGAGTACTACTTAAGTGTAACTTTTGTTTCTCTGCCTAGTACTTGAACTGCAATTTATCACAGGTTCAGTTTATTGAGGTAGATTTAATAATCATACTTACTAGCTACACCAGCTTCCAATCTAGAAAACCTAATCTCATAAACTGTACGTGTCAGGGGAGGCAAAAGAGAAATCAAAGAGAAGGAGAAGCAGCCATAGTTCAAAAAGTACCTCAGAATGGCAATGGAGATTGCTCTTGCCCTGTATTTGTATTTTCTGCAGGTAATGATACTAACAATAATAAATACACATCACAAAACTGTAAGATGTCTACCAGATCATTAGTAGCAGAGACCATGTGATATATTACATTTTCGTAATGCTGCCTAAAAGAGAAACTAGAGGCCATCAAATGAAGTGAGTAATGGTTCAGTAAGCAAAAGGAGCAGGTGCTTCAAGGGATGGGAGAAGACTGTTTAATGTCCTGTCAAAGGGCACTGTAGACGCACAAGTTTTCACAAGTTTAAGAGAGGACAAGACAAAAACAGTCCAGAACAAAGCCATTAAGGGTTAGCAAGCGTTGATTGACCATCTATATTTTGTGTTCAAACAACTTTTAAACTTTTAACAAGCCAAACTACATTTCTATTAAAAGAATGTACAGTCTGATAATCTGGGGTTTTGACATTTCAAAGATAAAATACAGGGATTGTACCCTAACATAGGAGAATCACAGGCTTCCATAAAATTGAAGCTTTGCGACTCAAACATTAGAGAAAAAATGGGAGTAACACTCTGAAATGCTGTGGTTTATTGTTCAAACTAATCAAAATAATAACTTTATTCAATTTCTCACTTTCAAGCATCTACCATGTACCACAATACTGTGCTGCCATCAGGACATCTGCCAAAAAGACACCAGACAACTATGCATGAAAGCAGAATCAAGTTCAAATCCTGTTAATCAAGCTAATGAACAAAACCATAGGCACTCTGCAAGAAGCAAAAATCTACTTAAATTTCAGATTAGACTGGGGGGAAAAGTTAACAACAGTGCTTTCCAAACTGAATTGCAGAACTCAGAAGAGGACAAAAACTTCTATACATATTACTTAAACTCATGAGGACCCATGTTTACTCCATCAGCCCAAATCACATTCATACTAATCTTTCTAAATCACAGCAGTTCAAAGCTTCCAGGTCCAGTCACTGAATTTTCACGTTTGCCAAACTTCAATCATTCTTCTAATCCTACTCCTTTCTGGCCCACTTCTGCCAGATATGCTTCTGTTACAGCATTCAAACGCTGCTTTGAATAACCCATAATATTCAGTGGTTTGCGTACCACAAGAGCGAAACACAGGCACTAACAGAAGCAGGTAATCCACATACTTTTGGCTTGCTATAGGTAAATCTTTAATAATACTGATTTAGCCTTAAGATAATTTTCTTCACATCTTGTTTCATCTTAGAGCTGTGTGAAATTTAGCCCAGCACATGTTGCATGTCTCAAAAGATGACAGAAATGTATAAGAAAGGAAGGGAAGAATAATCACTAAAGGCTATACAAAATAATTGAAATTACCACAAAAGCAGAAATAAAACTTCTTGAATTACCTCCCGACATCCATGAAGATATGATTATCATATATCATTTTGAATCTGGATGATTCAAAAAACTTTAGTAAAGAGGGTGCAAGCTCTTTTTATAAAGTATCAGCTCTTTTTATAAAGTATCAGTACTGTTTCACTAGGCAATATTATCAGCCTGAGTGTAGCTCCACTGTTTTGTAACTTCTCATTCACACATAAAATGTAAACACATCTTAGCACATTTGACACAGCTGCCCTCACTCGCTTTTTTTAATAAGAAAACTTTTCCTTTGTCTATCCAAGTCTCAGTGGAACCTATCAAAAACCACATCAGTGCAAAGTTCAGTGATGATATGTACACCAAGCTCATGTTCACATTGCCAGTCTTGCCTGTTGAAATCTGCCCCTCACACTGCCTTCATTCTCAAGTTTTATAGATCACAAGGCAAACCGCAAATCAATTAAAGAGAGAAAGACAGATATAACTAAAGAAGGGGACAAGACTAATGAAGTAATACAGGCAACAAGACACAGAAAAGGGAACAGGGCAAAAAGAGAGCAGATACCCTGCCATTACATTACATCACAGTAAAATAAATTATTTCAGTCAAGACATGCAGGTACATAACGAAGTTCATAACTACAGGAACTTGTAACTGTTGAAGGCCAAACATGAAGCAAGCTTAGCAATGTTTTAGCCTGTAAGCCAGGAAGCACGACCTAGAAGTAGCTGCTTACCGTGAATTTAGTCTTTCATGCTTTCAAATCTATACCACACAAAAATTACATTATTTCTACAACATATTAAAAGAATATAAGGCTTAACTCAAGCCTGAACTCAAGACTGTTGAGAGCTAGTAACATGTTCAGAACACTTATCCGTTAAAGAAGCAAAAACCTTCACTGAGAAAAGTCCAAAAATTTTCATGCACAACCTGAAGAAATGGCAACATGGCCGAAATACAGTAACACAGCATGGCACAAACACAGTACCAATTTCCTTGGAGATTTGGTTTTACCTATCCTGGTGTAGTTTATCTACACACTGTCACAATTTTACCACTGTAAGGCATAACTGGTATAGTTCTGCATCCCCCTCTGCAAAACTGTCACACTTCAGGATGCTCAGGTAGTATTCTTGATACTGGAGACATTTGTATACAAACATGCAATTTACATATATATATAAATACACACATACATATATTATGAACACAGAGTGGGATTTAAAATCTACACATAAATTACTATTGATATGAGGCGGTATACAATAAAAGAAGAAACAAAGTTTTAAGTCAGAAATACCTCAATGCTAAGATAAAATACGTAGATCCAAGTTTTCAAACTAGACCAAGCCAGGCTCAGAGCTGATCATTAAAGCATCCCCAGGGCAAAGCCACCGAATGTGGTTCTCAACACAGCCCAGGATCAAGCTCTCCATGTCTCAATCTAACTGCTGTTAAGAACACGTACAGCTTTTAGAAATAATTAGCTAAAAACAGGTAATGCTTCAGATGGTAGCAAAAATTACTTCACCTAAACTTAAGTTAATGCTCCTTGGATCAAAAACTTTACTTTTTAAAAATTGGATACCTGCGGTCCATCTCTGGCTTCATAGAAGTCACCCACTCCTATTTTTGCACTGAAGCTGAAATTGTCCCTTGAGATATCCATTATTCCATTTCTGCTGAGATACTGAAAAAATCACATATTTTTCCACTTCAGCTTGTAAATAATTACAACCCAGCTCTGATGTACAGCTAACTTTGTGAGTGTAATGTTTTGCATACTCTGTCAAAGGGATATGCATTTATAAGACATCAAATCAGTAACAGACCGAGATACATTACACCTCACATCAGAGAAAATAAGTATCTATATTGGAGAGGAAAAAAGTTACATACTTTAATTGCAAGCATGCTTACTAGCACTAGAACACAGAAGTTAAGAAGTTAATGTACCTTTACTACTTCAGGATACTGTCTCAGCTTCTTTCCACAAGGTGCAAAATATGCTACTTCTCCTTGAAGACGACCACCAAAGTTTCTTATTCGGGTTTCTCTTTGCCAGCTAGGGTAATACGAAATAGTTGCATACAACAACACACTTTTTAAAAAACAAGTAATTTGTGTCAATTTAAGAATTCTACAAAAAAAAAGGAAGAGGAAAACATGACTAGAGTATCATAAATCAAATAGACCAAATCAGAAAATTTTATCACGTAGATTGTCCAAACTGGCGAAATATATGAATTAATTTATATCAAGCAACTTACATATTACCAGATTTTAAACAGCTTAGAACTATACTTTATGGAGTTATTTGGAGTCTATATTGGCTCAGATCATTAGGATTAATTTCCAAAGCAAAACAGCTAAGAGACGGGACACGTTTGCAAAAGAGCAAATTTAATGCACAAAAATTAACACATGAAATATGCTGACACTTTTTAAAGAGATCCATAGTCACTGGGAGTCAGAAATCTAAACTGTTGAAGCCCTTTCCTTATTATTCAGCCTCAAAATTTTTTAAACTCATTTCTTTACCAACAGATTTTTGAAGGCATTATCTCTCTTTAAGGAAAGTCGGGTATATACATAACGTACCCATAATCAAGAGGAACACGCAGCTCCCGTTCATCTGCTACTCTTCGTCTTTTTGAAATACCTAAAACAGAATCTCTGATTAATACCTAACTGAACTTGCAGAAGAAAACATGTTCCTAAAATGTACTTTTTATGTTTCTGCCCCCAAAAGAGAATTGTTTTTTCATTCTTGCCATTATGTACCTCAATTACCAAGAAAAATAATGGAAGTGTTCTCCTTCTGATATATAATTTCCTCTAAGTTTCCTGTAACCTCATCCTCTGAAATTAAAATAAATAGAAAATAGTAAATAGAAAACCTAACTATCCCATACCTATCTGCTTGTCCTGTTCAATGCTCTCAAATATTGCTAATTTAATTCCTTGCATGCCTGTTTTTCTAGCCAAGACCATGTATAATTTTTTTCAGTAAAAAAGATGCAAATAAAAACACACTTTAAAGATCCATATTCTAATAGGTTTAGTCTTCCTAGAGCACTGCTTATAGATTGCAGTCAAATGCCAAATGCAGAAAATTTTCAGAAATACTTCAGCTTTTCCCAGTTCAAACAGATGTTGTGTTTGGTGCTTGTCAAGCAATTGAATCAACAGTATCCCAGAGACAACTGCCAAACATGGGGTTTTCTAGTGTGAAAGGCTTTCCTCAGGCCTCTCAGACAGCCGCAGGACATGAACTATGCAAGGAGACCAATGTGTGGAGGATGCACTTCTCAAAAAGGTAGTTTGGACCTTCGTCAAGAATGTGACACATCTCTTCCCCGGGAACAGCCGTTACCAGACTGAGCCCTGGCACTGGCTCCAGCCTCTCCCAGCCGGGAGCGCCACACGGCAGCACAGCACCGGCGCACAAGGGAGCTGCCACCAGCTCCTTACAGAGGACGTCAAGAGACCCCTAGAAAACGCACCAAGGAAATGTCTCTGCTCAGATCCCAAAATTTAGACACAGGTCTGCACTCTTAACCTAACACAAATTACTACTGCATTATTTTGAATGGTCACAGTGCAGGGAAGAAGGCTGCTTTTCCTGCTCAAATATAAGTCAAGTGAAAAGTCCAGTGCAAAACAGATACAGAGAAGAGACCATGAGACCCCTGCAGTGACCAACCAACTAGGTAAAAGGTTCACAAAAATATTTTTGTTGTATTATGTTGATCCTTACTAGGTGATTCTTAGGTGTAGTATTATTATAGATAAAGCAAGGACATAAAATTTATTTATTCAATCTCCTACTCCCGTAAAAATTTATTTATTCCATCTCCTACTCCTGTAAACAGAAAAACCTGCTATCAGACTTTTCAAAGCATCCCAAATCAACACAGATTCCTGAGAAAAAGTAATCTTTTTAATTTACCCATTTGGATTACTCCTAATCCATATGAAATCTTTCATGAACTGTACAGTAAACAAGCCTGTTTCTGGGATAAATATTAGGTAGATCACATTATACTGCTTCAAAGCTAATGCCCTTATATGACACAGAATGAAGCTCCTATTCCACTGAATCCAAATATAAAAACCTATTTATAAGCAGATGTCCTATTTAAAAATCTGCTTACATGCACATTAATAAACAGTAAGTCTCTAATTTCAAAGTAGAAAATATGCTATTTCATTTCATTGTTACCACACAAATTAAGAAGTGTGACTTTCAAAAATGCATTTTTTTCTGTAGCTATAGTAATTACTGAATCTTACAAATTAAGTCACCAAATAACAGATTATAAGCACTGTATAATATAAGGCAAATGCTACATGTACTTTCCATGAACTTTTTAAAAATAAATCCTTGCACATAATCCATAAATTCTACTCAGAATTTTGAAAGAATTATTAGAAAATTATGTTCTAACAAAATATGGTTACAAAGTTTGTCGAGGAAGGGGCAAAAACTGAAGATCCAGGGCACAAACCAGAACATTCAGAAAATAAGAAGAATAACTAGTTTAGAATAAAATGGAGAATTCCAAAGACTTAATAATGAAGAGTTTTAATGTAATAAAAGTCAAATCTGGATATTTAGTTCTATCTTCTCTCAAATAATTACAGGAGTTAAAATGTCCTGGTCTAAGTGTAATGTTCTAGTCTGGAGAACTTGTAATTTGGCTGACAGATCTTAATGACTGCTGCAAACACCCATGAAAAAAAATCACAGTCACCCAACAGCCAAAGTCAGAAGGGACATCAAAAGACATCTGGTCCAGCCTTCCTTGGGCAAGGAAGCATTGCCAAGATTATCCTGCACCCTGACCGACTGGCATCTGAAAACCTCAAGTGAGGGGAATTCTTCCACATCCCTGGGGCGGCTGTTCAGTGAATCACTGCTCTTAGTGTAAAAATCTTCTTCAGCTCTCTTGATACCAGCACCTGGACTATTTTTGCAACTATTTTACAACACATGGAACTTAGCTATCACATGGTAGTACAAGAGAAGACAGTGAGATACCACAGTGTGTACTTGGTGTGAGGGTGGAGGCTCCTGTCCCGAGGAACACTGCAGGCTGGGACTCAGGACATAAGGCAGCTGGTGCCGAGCTCGACGTCTTTGCTACTTGAAGATTAAGCGGGGTGGAATGAGCTGTAAGACCAATGGAAGAGCTCTTCAGAGAGGATGAAGTTTTATTCAGTTTCAGCGGGGTTTTTTCTCCCTCAGTGTCGGTATCTGATTCATCTTGGTCTTTATCATCCTCATCGTCTTCGTCCTCAGACCCTTCTGTATCTGACTCAGAATTACTGTCAGACTCTGTTTAAAGAAAGCGTGGCAAAAGGCACGTTATGACTTGGAAACTACTGGCAAGTATGTTAAAGTTCTAACACTTGTGAAGTCTCTTCTCTTACTCTATAAGCTTTTTTAATAACATCTCTTGAGTATAAATAGGAGGTTCTAATTAACTACCTAAACTTTAGAATTACTACAAATATGACAGCGTTAAGTAATTCGGCATGATAATACGCTGTTCTTTTGAATGGAAAGAGATGAGTGACAGAAGCTGCAGTATTTCAAGACTGTTTACTCCAGAATGAGCTACAGCTAAATCATTCCTGTTAGACCGGCAGCAGCTGGGCATTATCCCAGGAAGGGGATTTCAAAGGTGTCATATCCATCGTGAAAAGGAAGAAAACAACAGAACTGGATACGGGCTGAAAGGTGTCAGAATCAAAAGTATGGCGATTTGGGCAAAGGAAGAATAAGAATAGAGGACAGCCAGGGTAAGGAATTAAAGGTGAGATACAATCCTGAGATTAAAAGGTTAGTGCAGGGTGTGTGGATGAGAGGAGGAGGAGAATGATGAAGGTGGAGGCTGGACACAAGGGATATCAGCTCATGGGACAAAGCAGTGACTATGAATACAGTCAACTCTTTAATAAAACAGGCCTTGTCATTCCAAATTGCATAGCCTGGTCTGCAATCCTTAAAACTGTCCAATTAACTTGCTCATGGACTACTATGCTCCTGAATGAGGAACAGAAACATGCTTTTCTCCCCACTCTTGACAATTTGAAGGCCCTTGTTTAGTCTCTCTCTGGTGAGGAAACCTGTTTTGCAGCTGGTCTCTGTCTGCCAGAATCATCAACTATCAATCAGCCTTAATGGCAATCCCTTCCTGAGGACTCTGTCACAGCAAGCTGCAGGCTGGGTGATTAATGTGGAGGGCAGGTCTCTGACAGCCCTTCCAAAAGGCTAAGGAGCCACCTCACCAGGACAGCTGACCAAGTAACAGAACACCCCAAACATGATTTTTAGACATGACACAATGGAGAATGGGGACGCATGTGCTAATTTCAAGGATATGTGTAAGCCACCATGTGGGCCATGCTGGCCCAGTATTTTCTGCCCCTATTTTAAAATATGGTGGGAAATGCAAGTTTTCAAAATGCAAAAAATTAAGTTTCTGCTTTTCCTATTAAAAAGGTTAAACCACCTGATTGGGTATCATCAGAATCATCTTCTTCATCGTCCTCATCCTCATCTTCATCATCGTCGTCATCATCATTTGAGTCGTCAGAGTCTTTACTGCTGGGGGCATCTGAGTCTACCCCTCTGAACTGCTCCACCACCAGCTTTGCAGAATGAAGGCGGTGTTGTGGTTTTACTGCATTTACTGCATTATTGCTGACTGCTTTATCCTTTCCTGAACCTGGTAACACAGGAGAGGTAGAGGGCATAACAGCTGTCCGGTTACCAGTTGTCTTTTTCCCACATGCACTCAAGTTTATTGGCAAAGAAAATGGGGCACTACTAGAAATGGCTACACTTTCATTGATCTTGGTCTGGGGTTTCGGCTTCGTAGTGAGTGCAAGAGGAGCCTCCTGGATGACGCTCTGAATAACTCCATTGGGTTGGTGATTACCTAAAAGTGCATTTGTCAGGAATGGGTTAGAATGGTTTGTTTCCAAGGATGGGAGTTTTTGATGAGCTGGTGAACTAGATGTTGGTTTCGGGCTTGACAAAGCTGCGATAACCTTCTTCAGGCTCTTAGATGATTCTTGTTTCTTTAGCTGTGCTGGGAATGTCTGTTTATATTGTTCCTAAAGAAGTAAGAAGACAGAGGAATAAAATGTGGAGGTGTTTGTTTGGCTTTCTTTGGTATTCAGGCAGGTGAGCTCTAGGAAATTTTAAACATCTGCTAAGCCATTTTTAGAAAGTCAAAAGCAGACACTAGGTACAACAGAAGAGATGAGTAACTACTGGTTACACAAGTCTTGCATGATTTTTTTCATTATAAATCAAGCAAGGAAAGACAAATTGAACTCAAGATGAAGCTGATTCAAACTGTGCAGGGAAGCTTTCTCACCTGCTACAATGCTCTAGACAGAGACTTTCATAAAGGTATTAATCATTCTGAAAAAGGCCATTTTTAGAAAGATACTTAGTACTCTTGTGTACCGGCACAGGAAAACTTCTTATAACTTAATTCAGTGTATAAAAATCCTGTTAGTGAATGTACAGCTACCTTTAAAAATTTGTTCACTTTAAAGCACAAGTTAAATACAACACACTAATGGCCACAATACTAGAAAACCAATAGAGGACTCTTGGTGTACAAAAGTTTTATTTAAAAAAATTAGGGGAAAGGTATGACTCAGAAATGCTGCAATATGTTAACTGTTTAACTGGAAGAGTAGTACTTGAAATTCTTCACGTAAAACTTAGTAATAGCTCAGAAATGCATGTAAAATTTACAGCGTCTTTAGTCTAAAGACTCTTCCAAAGAAAAAAATCCACATCATCTTCAATAGAAAATACAATAAAATGGATAAAGATGGTACAGTTTAAAATCAATGTTTAAAAATTAGGTCAAACACAAAACATTCTTGGAAGTTACTAACACTTAAAATTGAATAAGAAATTATGAAGACTTCTAAAATAAATATTCACACAGTGCATACCTCCAGTAAAAGTTTGAGAAATCAAACTACTAAATGTGTGATCTATGACCAGCTAAGACTCATAACCTAAATTTGAAAGCAGAAGCCTCTTTCAATAGCAAAGATATATGTTCTCATAATTATACTTTATTTAGCTACTCCTGGTAAATGACAAGCTTATTTGAATTTTACCTAGTAACGGGAACTTGGAAAGGAAAAAACTGTTTTTATCTTCTAGACTAGCAATAAAAATTACGTATTCTTCAGTCCTCACTGAGGGCCTCTGAGTTAGCTGGGAACCAGAATCAAGTTTACTACTCCTGAATACTACT
This sequence comes from Leptocoma aspasia, assembly GCA_013399835.1. NCBI lineage: Eukaryota > Metazoa > Chordata > Aves > Passeriformes > Nectariniidae > Leptocoma > Leptocoma aspasia. The sequence continues at coordinate 169,424 of VXAX01005711.1, forward strand.
TAGTTTAAAACAAAATTTGAAAAAATAAAATCATAATAATGACAGTTGCCTTTGTAAATGTATTTTTTTATATTTTCATTTTTTTATATATCCTGAGCCTCGGTGTTTGTAAAATGCCAGATTTTTATTCTCTTCTAATCCCCATTCAAATCTCACTGAATAGAAAATTCATCAGCAGTCTCCTTAATTACTATTAACAAAATAAATAAACTGGGAATCTAAAAATTTTAGAAGCCACAGAACTGTTAAGACAGACATATAAATTTATTGTATAGTCCTGACCAGTAAAAAGGAAGATAAATTGAGGGAGGCTGGGCAGGCCCTGGCACAGGGTGCCCAGAGCAGCTGTGGCTGCCCCTGGATCCCTGGAAGTGTCCAAGGCCAGGCTGGACACTGGGGCTGGGAGCAGCCTGGGACAGTGGGAGGTGTCCCTGCCATGGCAGGAGTGGGTAGAGCTTTAAGGTTCCTTCTAACCCAGCCCATTCTTTGATTCTAAAAAAACTACTGAAATGGCCATACTGAGTTTTTACAGCTATCAGTGCATAAATACCTGTCTCTAAAGAGTAAACAAAACTCAACATTACATTGTGCATTTTTTTAAATGGCTTTCAGCTGGTTTGTTTAAAATCATGGTTAAAATAGGTGATTTCAATTACTTTGACTTGAAACTATCTAACTTGAAAGGAAGTGAAGCCATGCTTACATACTAGATACGTGAAGTATTAAATTAGCATTTTGACTGAACCTAGAAGCACAGGAAAAATATCCAGGCCACACAATTTACCCATGAGTACTTTTCTTATTTTGATATTGATTTCAGGTGCACATTGTTCTTAAGAGATGCATGACCCACACCATCTAGTTCATTTACACCATTTAGAAATCCAGATCAACTCTAAATACACATAAACTCCTATGATGATGAAAATTTATATACTTATAATTTTAATACATTATATTTAAAAGAGCTTGATGGCACAATGTTGCATCTTTTATGACACAGGTTACAAATAATCAAAAACTTCACTCACCCGTTTAGATCTAACATCACTGGTCAAAGTGATTGATTCTTCAGAGGTATTTTTATTCCCTGCTTTGAGTATATCAGGGGAAGGAACTATGAGTTTTAAATAGGTCTCCTTTTTGGCTTCATGTACCAAAGACAAAGGTTTCACATTAGGAACCAATCCCGTAGACTGTATTACACTTGTGTGTTTGTTCACAGATTCCTCCTTTGCCTGAGAGCTTTGAAAAATAAACGGAAGCTGCTGTGACAAAACCTGAGGCTGCTTCTGCTGGGACTGGAATGATGAGTGAGTCTGGGAATCAGACACAAGAGGTATCTGCTGGTGTGTTTTCTTTTCTTGAGACTTTTCCTGTGATTTCTGTCCATCGGTTTTCGTATCTGTTACACTACTATGCATTAGCACCTGCAAAATATTTATTTTTGACTGTTCATTACGTAAGTTAAAAATCATTTTAAAAAGGCTAAACATACGATCAGTCTCCATGAAACAATTACACTAGTCTTGGCAGAGGATGAACAATAAATCAGTCTTGTAATATATTCATTGTTCATTTTCATTTTTTTCCCCCAGATAGTTTCAGCACGTGACGACAACATTTACTAGAGGAGGAGTATCAAACCATGGTTGCTCTTAAATATATTTCTGACTGTAAACCTAACAGGATACCAAAGATTTCAATCTTGTTGTTCTACTACTAGGGAAAAGTAGGCACTCTACTAGGAAAAAAGTAACTGCCAAAGCAATATCCACAATTATATATTTTCAATTCATTACCTGCACACAGTACGTAATTTCACTGTATTTCCTACTTTGTAACAAAAATAACAGTCTACCAACTGTAAACTCCTAGCCTGTAAAGAACAGCAATACACAGACATGCATGCACACAAAAGAACCAGAAAACCCCTCCCAGAAACCCCACAAACAGAAAATCCTGAAGCAAACCTAAAAAGAGTATTCTTAGCATTTATTAATGTGCAGTTAAATAATTGTTGACTACTTGTTCACAGACGTGAGTAGGTCAACTTATCACAAACAGCTTGCAGCAACAAGACTGTGGGCAGCAGGGTCAGGTGTTATACCTTGTTCTTGCTTTTGTCATGTGCTTCATTTTCAGAATCAGATTCATCATCTTCACTCTCTTCAGCACTCTGGTCCTCCTCCTCCTCCTCCTCTTCATCCTCCTCTAGGTCATCAGAGTCACTACTACTTACACCTTCACTTGAGGTGTCTGAAGAGGAGCCCGAATCACTGTCGCTGTTACTAGAACTTTCCAATGCTTTTTTTCTGGGCTTCTACCGGGAAGATGAATTCTCTGTTAATGCTTCAGTTTTAATCTGTTACACAATCTTACTATTCTTTGAAACGCAATCTTTGAAACAAGGAGTGAGACTTTGGAATAAAGTGATCTGCAATGCTTAAAGAAAAAGTGCTTCACAACATGATGAAAATTAAAAACTGGTCACAAAGTTCCACTGAAGTCTTTTTCTGACCACTGCTGACATCACTACATCACAAAGTAAAATGCCAAATTTAGGCCTAGAACACTGACCTAGAATTTGGGTCTAGTAAACCTCCACAGAATGTGCCAATTCCAAAAAAATTCATACCCAAAACCTGTACTGCAAGTTAGCACAGAAAGAACAGCAAATATTAGGTTTATCAAAGTTTCAGTGACACATTCATTTAACTACTTTCACAGTATGGGCTGTACAGCAATGTACAGTTTTGAGGACTGAAAAGAATTATGTTCATCAAATTGGTTCTGGGATTTCCTTCTGAAAAATGGACCAAAATCTGCTGAAATACTCTGACAACTACATTATATTGAAAGTAACTCTCTAGATTTTCCTCAACTGTAAAAACAATTTGATATCAGCTTTGCCTTTTTCTTTTTTTTACTAAAACGAAATAAATATTTTAACAATTTTTTTAGACACCATCCTCAAAAAGAAATTACAACTAAGGAGATGACTGAAGAAATCAGAAGACAAATACTAAAAGAACTAAAACCCTAAAGAAAAGAACCTTTAGAAAAGTATATTAAAAGGTTTTAAAATAAGACATGCTTTTAAGAAGAGGCAAGTTTTACACCTTGAAATTTAAAAACATAACATCACTTGTTCAAAGCCCAGCTTTAATAATCATAATCATCCTCATGTTAGAGTTCTCATTTAGAGTAATTTCTGTGTTTTGATACAAAACATTGTTCAAATCATTACACTGACAAATACCAATTACCTCATAAAAAGTTTCAGAGGAAAAGAAGTTAGGAACATCAGCAAGTAAGATTAGGAACAACAAACTCCATTTCAGTATTAAAAAATTTACTACAGGAACTTAAGAAACAGAAATTCATCTGTATGAGACAGAGGACTTAAAAGTCAAGATACAGAACACAACATTCTTAAGAAAGGTACTTGCACATCGAATCCATTCTTTTACAGCACTTCAGTATTTAGTCAAGTAAAACTGGAGATTGAAATCAGTGCTTGCACCAAGAAATCTATCAAGAGTACCAAATTTATACTTAAAGATGAAAGGTAAAAACAAAGGAGACGATAACAATGCTGACAAACATCCTGACTGAAACTGGAGGGGAGGGTCGGGAGGAGGAACCAAAACAACAAATCAAACAAACAAACAAAAACACAAACAAACAAAGGCCAAAAAGAGGTAAAATTGTCTGAATAAAGCAAAGAGCCAAAAAGTACCTTTTGGGAAGGTATTTAGAGATATTAAAAGAGAAATTTTATTTGGTACTCTGCCTAACTGTAGTAATAGTTAGAAATACAGAAAAACCATCTGGAAAAAGCTTTACCTCTGCACCACAGAAAGAAAGCTCAATTTTGCATGTAGATACCCAAGATAAAAGCAGAATTTTAGAAAGAGCAATTTTTAGTATTTAAGCCTGGAAAAGGTCAAAGATGTCCCAAATACCTTTAACTAGCTTAATACTTTCAAAAGCTGTCAACTGTTGAACACAAACAGTGTTTTGAGGGAAAATATTCTTAATAATTTCCCTATTGTCCATATACTAAACACTGTATATCACTATGCAATTATAAGTAACCATTTCAGGGCTAACCCCTATTTTTTTGTGGATACATCAAGCACCAGCTGTCCTTTGAAAATGCCAACCTCTCACCTTCAAACATTCAGACTTGGTAGCTGAATGTAGTTCAGTAACAGAAAGAAAGCAAGAGCACCAATTCACTCACAAAACAAAACAAAACAAAAAAAAATTTTAGCCTAGATGGCTATCAGTAGAAAATTACTCCCTTAGCTTCAATTCTGACAGTAATCACCTTCCCAGTATACAATTATCTGTGTTTTGCTTAAATAGTTTTGATTCCAAGAGTAGTAAAGTTCTTAGAGTGCTTAGGTCAGTATATAAGGTTTACTAACTCACTGAGACTACTCATGTCTTTCATATTAGTTGGCTAAGATAATTGCTGAAACAGAGCAGTTAGTAATAGTTCTTTCTTCTTATAGATAGGAAACGACAAAGAAAAGCATTTTTAACGTGTAAAAATTTTCCTTTTGTTTTTATAAGATACATGAAAACCTAATTAAATTCACAGAAATAATCAATAATGCTATAATCTTAATACCAATATATGTGTATATATATGCTGTAATAGAATAATATCAAATATTGGTGTTAAAAATACATTTTTAAAAAAAATTAGATAAATTAAATAAAACAAGGTGTTGGATACCGCTATTAACTTATTAACTAGTGAAATTAGCACTAATAGTAACTTTTGGTTCATAAGTATGTCAAAAAAACCCCAAACAATTAAAAAAATTTCTAACACCAATACACACAAAAAATCCCTACAGAGACAAGGATACAGACCTTGCTTTAATAAAACAGAGGAACTCAAAACATTTTGTACTCAGAAAGAACACTTAAAAATGCTCCTGTGTGCCGAACACTTATCATGCCAATTTTTTTTTCTGAATCCCCAGTTTCTTTCAGTGTATTTACCTTATCTTTTATTTTGTCAGCCCTGGCATCCAAAAGCTGAACTTTGCTTTGCTCCTGGTTGTATTTGCGTCCTCCAGCTCCTAAGGTCACAGTTTTCACTGTTCCTGCCGATGCTGCAATGCTAGTGGACAGCACGGATGTGCCGAGAGCTGAGACTACAGTGGTACTGTTGCCATTCAGTGATCCATTTATACCTAAAGATGACAGATTTACAAAGTGACATTTAAAATAAATCTGAAGTAACAGATAATTTCTTTGAGATGCCCCAGTTACACTAATGCTCCATAGACACGTAAGAAGATCCTAAACTACTTACAAGTTAGTCATCACATATACTAAAATTTGTCATCAAAGTGTCACTCTGATTTGGAGTTATTTTAGTTTAATCATACAAAGCACCTGTGATTTAAAGGCCAAACACATACTTGGTATGTATCATCCTTACATAACAGAACCGATTTTTATAGAACTGTTTAGGAATGGGAAGAATGAGGAAAGTAAAGCTCACATTCCACACCTTTCTGCACGTGCAGAAGTTCAATATGATTATTTCCTGACAACCTCAGCCATTACCTTTGTCTGTATTGCTCCGACTACTTTTTCCTGTAGCTCTTGAGTGGAATGAAGCAGAATCATGATTCTGTGCAGGAGGAGCAAAGAGTGTAGGAATTCCCAAGAGTGGTGGGAAAAAAGCTGCCCCAGGACGAGAGTGCGTGTCTGCTGTTCGCCACCATTCTGAACCGCAAAGGAAATAAAAACAAACTTGTTCTAATACTATATTTAAGTATTTCAGTAAGCATATTGTTGTGCATAATCCAGAGCAGATTTACTAAATCTAGAAGTAAGAACAAAACATTAAGAAATTTCTCAATTACATATATTTCCTGCAGCAACTCTGGTCCTTAAGTCATTAAAGCCATTTTGATAAAGATTGCAACGCAGTTTTATCTAAACGCATTCTGAAAATTAACACTTTAATAGAAAGCTATATGACACTGATCACCCCAAAATGAAACTGCTAGTCTTATAAACTGAATCAATATTCACAGATCATCCTTTAACATTTATTACTATCTCAGCACTCTTCCTACATCAGAACTATGAAGTAACAACAGCTTTCAGTCACCTCTGCAATCTGAGTCTTGCAATACTCCAAGGCCTCCACCACAAAACCACATCTGAAGCTGTTCCCCATGAAAAGACCTATTAAATAGAGGAACTGCTAGCTACCCAATGGTAACTCTACAGCCACTGCAAGAAGTTTCTATCCTTGAGTTTGACACTGCATTGCAAAAAAAGCTGCCTCTATTTTTTTTCCTGTAACAAACCTATTGAAATGCCCTAGTTTCAACTGGTGATCCTGCTTCTAACTTCAGTATGCATTACGCCATCTCGCAGACTGGGAGGTTGGAAGACAAGATGAATATGAGACACGATGAAGAGGTGTCCTGGTTCCAGCCAGGACAGGGTTAATTTTTGTAGTTGGGAGGGGGCATGGCCAGGACCCAAAGGTTATTCAAATAAATCTCATATCACTGGCAGGGGGAAGGGACTCTCTTCCAGGGAGAAGGGCTCTCTTCCCAGTTGGTGCACCAGTGGCAGAGGTCAGTAATTGTCTATTGTCAGGATGGGGGTGGGGGGGGGTGTTCCATCTGAATAGTTTGTTTCTTATACCCTCTGTCAGTACTGCTGCTGTTAATATTTGTTTTCTTATCTCATCTGTCTCCAGTAAATTGTTCTTATCTCGACCTGTGACCTCTGCTTTTTGTGCCTCCAATTTTCCTCTCCAACCCTCTTCAAGGGCAAGGGTGGTGGTGAGGGGCAGGGGAGAAGTGAGTGGCAATGTGGTCTCAGTAGGAGCACTAAAGTTAGATGAACCAGACTGTTAAAATTACACATAAAATGTACCTGTGCTTACCTTAAACAATAAGGAGACTGAAGCTAATACAGAAAGGAAAATATGTGAAAAGGAAAATGTACAGGGGAAGTTAGCAGAATAAAGTAAATAGACAAGTTACTTGAGCTGCTACACAGTGGAAGGTTGGGGAAGGGCAGCACAGAAGAGAGCATGCACAGTACAGCAAGTCAGCATGTAATCTTGGTAGAGGAAACTCTCATAGGAGTTTCAGAACTAAACTTCAGCTTTAGAGATAGCGGGAACACAAGTATGGAAAAAAAAATAATGGAATTCTCAGACTGTAAAAGCATACATAACCAGAAGAAAAATATAGTCTCTAATGGAGAGAAAATGCAGGAAATAACTGACATCAAAGGACATTAAATTCATTTGTGCCATCCTTTAATAGAAAGAGCATCACGTCAAAAGGGACAGCATGAGAAAGACCAAGCATTCCCTGTTTTTGAGGAGCCTCCCATTATCAACAAAGGCTTCTGCACGCTGACCACGTTTCTGATGGAGTTCTACACACAAACCATTACCTTGTTAATCCTACTTCTCCCTCTACATGTTTTAAACATTATTACTGTGTTTGTGTATGTAAGGAATAATTCTGCAGTGAGTTCCTGACTGCAGTAACTCATCCTATTAAGCATTAGGAACGCAAGGGCATTCACTAGGATTTTCCATGTATTAGCAACTACAAGGCAACATAACAGGAATACTACAAACAAAGTGCAGGGAAATTCTTCTTACGGATTTCAGATTTCTGGTTCAGGTGCCTTTTTTTTCATTCCACCAAGACAAGAAGGGATTTGCACTTCATTGATGCTAACTACTGCAGGTGATGCGTAGTTCTGACATGAGTTTAAAAGCATTGTGTTTCAGGTCTACATTTGCTGAATTTAGTTCAAATGGCTTTAACATCACTTTGTAAATTATCACAAAAAAGACCCAAAAGACAACCATAACCAACCCAAACCTCATTTGTGTATCTTCTTCCACAGTGCTTCTCTCTCACAGACCACAGCAGTGATTCTTAATCATGCTGATGAGCAACATTGCATTGCAAAGTTTCATAATACTTTGAAGACCTTCCAAGTTAAAAGAATCTTTGAGATTGTTCATCAACCTTCTTCATCATACAGAAAGTGTAACAAACTGTACACTTTACTAAACACTATTACGGCCTTAAAAGAAGACATACCAAGTGTGCTATCTAAGCCATCCTCTAATGTATCTAGGAAAGAGAAGCCACCCATTTTAAAATACGCATTTAGACACATGGAAGAAATAAAACAAAAACTGGCAGAAGTCTTGTAACACTACACTGAACTGTAATGACATTTCCCCTCTTTATTATCTGATGAAAATACTAACAGTCTGCTTACCAATTAATTATAGCATTTCCTTAATTTTCCTATTTTAGTGTTTACTCTTCAAGTTACTAACTTACTTTAAACATGCTCCACACAGCTAAATTTCATATTAAATCTCACTCATTAACATTCTTGGCTTACTTTCAAATAGGTTAAATATTTTTGAGCATAGTTTTTGAAATTCTACTAAACACTGCACAGATAAATGATTGAAATCATTATTCCAAAGGGCAACATACATTTCAACAATGCTGGTCTCTTAGTAACAAAGAATGACTTTGTGCATTTATGTAAACAATTTTAAAATTGTTCTGGATCTCATTAAGGAGAAACAGGGAACTCCAAAAAGACTGAAGAATTTTGCTTTAACAAAAACAGCTTCTGGTCTGAGGAAAAAAATTGTTGTATTTTATTATTTAATAAAAGGTTAATGAACTTCCCTTTTTAGAAAATTAAAAATTAAGGACCTTTCAGATCTGATAACATCAAAACAATACAACTTAAAGTGTTCAGCTTAGAATGGTTTCACATACTAATATTATTGCCCTACATAAAGACAAAACACTGAATTATGGTTTTATTTAGAGAAAAAGCTATTTAAGATTTATGTTCTTCCAAAGTTGCTAACATTCTCATGAGGGTGAAAATAAACCTCTTTCCAAAGGCAATTTATTTTTCCAATGCACCTTGGAATGCATCTTATTTTCAGCAATGGGTGAATAAGAAGAAAGCAAATAAAATACCTGTTTACTTGATTAGAATGCTTTAATTATTCAGGAACTAGTGCAAATTAACCAATTAAGCTAACAGTATGTGATATATTCCAGAATTGTTTCACACAGGTGCTCTGTCTTTTTGACCTGGGAATATGCCAAAATAATTTACTTGTATTTTAATCTCCCTGGCAAAGCATGAAGACTCCCAGTTCTAACTCACCATGTACCATGGGCACCTGACAGAGTATGCAATCAAGTTTACTGCGGAGACTACTTAATAGACTATTGATTGCTGCAACAAAAATAAAGAGATCTTTTCAGGCTAAAAGGAACCTCTCTAATCTCATGCATTGAGATGCATTACCTTCTCTTAGTAAGAATAATTCCTCATTCTTAAAAAATTATTTTATTAGATACTAGAAAAATGCATTTTTATATTTGAAGATAATTCAATTATCTGTTTGACAGACATTGCTGGGTTTTTTAAAATATTACAGGAGTGAAGAACGCCTCCCTTTTAGAACTAGCTAGTACATAGTCTATCTTGGCTACAGAGTATCTTGTAAATTCAGGACACGCAGCTGGCTGGCAGCATAAACACTTCCGTGGAACCTTTTCAGAGTGGATAGGACAGTAACCACAGCGCACCGTGTCAGCAGAGAAACAGACATACTCATAAATAAAACTGATGGGACAGTATTGATAGTCAACTACATTCCAGCTTGGTTTTGGGAAGACAAAGTGTCCTTGAAAAATTATGTATGGTCTTAAACATCAGATGCAGCCAGGCAAACAATCTGACCATCAAATAAAAATGAATGCTGGTAATTAGTATCAGTCTTTTTAACTATTAGCTATCAGACAGATTTTTTTTTTAATAGAAGATGAGAATAGAATTTTTAAAAAGACCTTTAGTAAAGAACCACCTGTGTTTTCTAATGAACAACAAAACTGACAGTTTAGTATCTTTATTACAGTATTCATCTGCTTCAGTCTTACTGTATTTTGGCAGACCAAATACATATCCCCATAAATGCACAGAATGTTAACAGGAGATACAGAATTACATGATGTAATATGTACACAGCAAAAGCAGCAAGGAGACGTAAATGAGTCACAGAAATCCTCAGGTTAGGATTGTACATTCACAGCCATATGGAAATTATCTCCTGCTACATTCTAGGAACCACCACAGAAACCCATTTCGATTAGCATAGGTTAATGAATATAGACAAAAAATTCTTTTGAAGATGAATTTTTAGTGGGGTACTGAAAAATGAAACACTTCATTATTTATTCCAGAAGAGTTTTAGTTAAGAATTTTCTGGCTGATTTTAGAGAAATTAAAATAAATAGTTGAGAATGTAACTCTAGGTCTGGAGACATTCTGGTTTCAGCTTCTTGGGGCAGCTGCAAAAGAACAAATGCAGGATGGAGTTGGGGACTTGGAATCTACTCATTACTTATTATCAAGCTGTATCAGTTTGGACAATATACTTTTGCTCACTCTGCTGCAAGAAGAGAGTTTTTTCTGAAAACGGGATTACCATGAATTTAAGCTGAAAAAACTTCCTATTTACCATATATTATGTAACAGTCAGGCTAACAGAAACAATGTTCTCCAAAAAAATATCTGTTTTCCAGAAGTTAAGTGAGGAACAGCAGGGAAGAGTTTACCATTTCTTGTTCTGTGGATGACGTTTGCATCATTCAGCTGAAATAGGAGTTTCAATCACAAAAATTAGATTCTTGCATGGAGAAATCTTCCATATATATTTCTGATTCAAGGTAAGATATTTCACTCTAGTCAAGATTATCCAAGACTGCAACATTGCGAAATTCATCTTTTCCATTTCAAGCTCCATTAGAAGAAACAATTCCTCCAAATGTAAAACTACAGTATGGGCTGGGCTTAAATGCTGAGAACATGACGTACGTTCAAAAAGCTGATTATTACAACTTAATCTGAAAGTGGCACAGAGTTTGCTAGATGAACCCTTTATTTGATCCTCGCTTTCAAGGCAGCCTTGCAAACTGAATTTTTTCCCACATTTTAAATAGGCAATTTTTAATTAATTTCATTCCTTCAATAAGTAAGTACTATGTAAAATGCATTCACAGCAAATGAATGTCACTTGGCAAAACCAAAAACCTCAAACATTTTTCTTGGATGCATCTGTGCAACCTTATTACATTGACTTGTAATAATAATTAGAAGTGCTGACAAATACTAAAATTACACTGCAATATAGACTTGAGTCATTTTTACCACATGTGTTGATTGTGGAGCTCAGTGTCGCAGCTCCAGAGGAAAGGCCACCTTTCGATACTTCTGAAGTTACCGACGGTGTTGAAGATGCTGGAGTGGAAGCAGCTGCAGTAGAGGAGACTGATGATAACGTTAACCGCTCTCCAGACTCCATATCTGGAAGAGAAAAGATAAATGTCTGTCTTCTGTGGCAGCAAAGGAAACCACAAAGGACTATGGGACTGTCTGTGCTGACTGTGTCTCAGGATCTGCACTAAATTCTCAAGAAGTTCCTGTGAGACCTTCACATGAGAGGTACATCCCATTAACAGCACCCATCTGTCAGGGAACTCAGCAGAGCTGCAGCACGGTGGAAATTTGGTACTGCTGTTCAGAGTTACACCACATTTCAACCTGAATGCCTCTACCACACCCTGTGCTCAGGAGCTCCACTTCAGCTCAGGCTGGAGTCCTCAGCCCTTGCCAGAGCCAGCCCATCACTCTAGCAGCCTGCCTGTGCCCCTGCCTCTTGGCTACATACCTTGTTCTAGCTGCCCTCTGGGACACATCAGCTCCCATCTTCTGCTACTTCTGATCAGACAACCGGACGGATGCTGGGCCTGACAGATTCCACTAATCTGTCTAACCCTGTGACCAGCACTGTGCTGGAGTAGGGAAAAGCCCTGCCTGCATAATCCTCAACTGCCAGTTTATTCCTCCTTGCAGAGCAGCCCTGTTCTTTGCTGCTCCCTGACAGACAACTTTAAAGAACCTGTAGTGCATGCCAAAATGTCCATATCTAGACTCTTAATTTAAGGAAAGACCCAGCAATTATGGTGAGATAGTATAAATACAAGAACTCCTATATGTTGGTAGGGGTTTTTGGTGGTGGTGGTGTTGTTTCCTGGTGAGCTTTTCATACAAAAGAAGACATTTTTATCTGTGCCACGAATTGTCTAAATCAAAAGTCACCAGACTTTTTTCACTGAATAAGCATGTGTATTTTAAGAGAAACAGACAGTAATGTTATTATTAAAAACACTAGAAAAAGTGTTTGGACAATACTCTCAGGCACATTGTGTGGCTCTTGGGGATGGTCTTATGCAAGGCCAGGAGGTAGACTCGATCTTTGTGGGTCACTTCCAACTCAGCATATTCTGTGAAGTAGTTTCTCAAATACTTAAGAAGCACAGCCAAGCCAATGATGTCTTTGCACAGTAGTAGCAGCATCAACAGACTGTCTGACTCAATCTGCCAGAGCAGCAGATGATGGTGAGTCAGGATCACCATATAAATAAGGTGGGGAAAAAATGTCAATTTCCCTGTACTATTAAAAATGCCATGAGACTAAGCACATTGAACTCTTAACTGGGAAACTTCCAACAAACCTGTTCCTGTCATGGAGTCTCCCTCATGGACAGAGGCGACACCCTTTCTCAGATTTATGCCTGAAAACTGGGATAAGTACTGAATGTAAATCAAACAACTGTTATAAAGTCTCATTCCCAGTACTTGTAAAGCAGAATGCCAAGTACACAAGAAAGACACACTTTTTCAAATTCTATTTTAAACAATTTAGGAAACCGAGATGTTAAACAGCACTTCTGATCCAAAGTTGTATTAAACAGTGACTTCCCAAATGCACACTTGGAAAGACAGCATAAAACCTGTTATCTGCTTCTCCAGAAAGCAGATCCTTGGTTTGTCTCAGCCAGTAAAAACAAAACTTAAAAAGCCACAGCAAATACAAAAACAAAATCAATGGAGAAACACAAAATACCGTGAAGGTACACTGCATCCATTTTAACTAAACTGTTCGTTCCTTGTCACTAATAGTTTTGATACATTCCAATTTCTATGCACGGGGAAAGTCTCCAGGCTTTGCAAGCTAACAGAATGAAGCATACTGCTTTGGGAATAGTGAAAACTGCTAACACGGGAGGTACAGCCTGCCTACCCTTTGTACCAACTGCAAACAGCCACTCCACCCTCAACAGCACCTAAAGATTTCACTGCTTTTATTCTTTACAGCCCAATTTATCATGAATCGCTTTCACACATGCAAAAAAACCCTATTTTTTTTTCTGCAAACACAGGAAAATCAGCTACTTACACTGATACGGTGCCAAAAAAGGTATCTAATACAATACCGCATATTAGGGGTATGATCTTCTCCTTCAGAACAATAGTAGAAATAACAAAACTACTTCCTCCAGAAAATTAATGAAGGAAAAATATTATTAAACATTTTAATTTTTTTCATTCGGGACTCCTAAATACATACTTTTCTCCAGTTAAACCTTTTTAATCCAAAGTTAAAGAATACCACATTAATTTTTAACAACCTGTGACTATAATCAATCTAATGTGTTAATCAGTGGAGGTAGGTCATTGGAAAATACTGCATTTAGTGTTTATTACATATATATGTCCATTAACTTTTACAACTATTCTGAAGGATAATAATTAACAAAAATCCCATTCATAAGGGACTATGGTTTTAATTTGCATCGACAGACTTAAGTCCACAGTATTTGCAAATACATAGTAAAAAGATTTACTATGTTTAGTATATGGACAACAATAGACACAAATTATTACGACAAAGTACTTTTTTTAGTCACTATGAATGACTGAACTTACTTGAGGCCAACAAGCATTCCTTGTAAAAATAAAAATTTGTTGTATTTTGTCATTGTTTTAATTATGGCTACAGCAATATTAACAGAGAGCATAAGGGAAATTAGAAACAAATCAAAATGGTATTATTACAGTATTTCCTTGTAAAAGGAAAGGTACTTCTGAACTTTAACACACTCCACAATTTGAAAGACTGAAACTTCGTGTTTTACACTCCCTCACAAAAACATCCAGAACTCTCAAATTTCTAAAAAAACCAGACTGTCATGCTGTGTAATGTCACTCTCACTTTTCAGCCTTCTGATGTTTTCATTCTTGTGATAGTTTCTCACGCTGTTTTTTGTAAACATGCACGTTTTTCTAACTGTCTTTTTGTTTTTCATTCTTTCTCCTGGGAGGAGAAAGGTTTGATAGACTTTGTCATTGACCAGTGTCGTTGGAGAGGTGGGAGCTTCACCTTCCAATCGATGGTCGTTTCCAGAACTCTATATAATGAGAAAACCAAAATAAAGTTTCTCTCTTCTTTGCCTTCTCTCGGGTGTGGCTGCATTTATCTCTGCGTTTCGTGTTGCTCGATAGAGTGACAGTGTAATAATAAAACACTAAAATAAGTCTTTACCATAGAATCACAGAATTCAACCTAAATGAGTGGAAAAGACCTTCAAGATCATCAAGTTCAACCAGTGCCCGATCCCCACCTTGTCACTCAGACCAGTGCACTGAGTGCCATGTCCAGCCGTGTCTGGAACCTCCAAGGATGGGGACTCCACCACCTCACTCTGATGCCCCTTCCAGTGCCTGACCATCCTTTCCATGAAGAAATTCCTCTGATGTCCAACTCAGCCCTCCCCTGGCACAGCCTGAGGCCATTCCCTCTTGTCCTGTCCCTGTCCCCTGGGAGCAGAGCCTGACCCCCACCTGGTGGTTCCACCCTCCTGTCAGGGACTAGAGAGGGGGAAGGCTCCCAGGAGCCTCCTTTTCTCCAGGCTGAGCTCTCCCTCAGCTGCCCCTGGTGCTCCAGTCCCTTTTCCAGCTCTGTTTCAGTCTCTGGACTTGTTCCAGCCCTTCAGTGTCTTCCTTTTTGTGATAGACTCAGAACTGGGCACAGCACCCGAGTTGCCTCCTAAGTGCCATCTTGATGTCACTGCCCTGGTCCTGCTGGGGTTGATACAAGCCCGGTGCCCTTGGCCGTCTTGCCCACCTGGGCACACCTGGGCTCATGTACAGCCACTTTCACCAGCACTTGGGCCAGGGCCTTTTCCAGTTTACCAACCACTCTGCCCCCAGCCTGAAGCACTGCAGGGGATTGTTGTGATCCAAATGCAGGACCCAGTACTTCACCTTACTGAACTGCAGTTACCTGCCCTTGGTCCACCAATCCAGCCTGTCCAGATCCCTCTGCATAGCTTTCCTAACCTTCCTACCCGCAAGCAGATCAACAATCCCGCCCAACCTGGCATCATTCGCAAATTTACTGAGGGTACCTCCAATCCTCTCATCCTGATCACTGATAAAGATATTGAACAGGACTGGCCCCAGTGCTGAGCCCTGGGGACACCACTGGTGACCAACTCCAGCTGGAAGTAAGTTCCATTCACCACCCCCCTCTGGGCCGGGCCATACAGCCAGATCTTAAACCAGCAAAGAGTGCACCTGTCTAAGCCATGGGCTGCCTGTTTCTCCAGCAGAATGTTGTGGGAGACAGTATCAAAGGCTTTGCTGAAGTCCAGGCAGACACATCCACAGCCTTCCCCTAATTCACCAGGCAGGTCACCTGGTCATAAAAGGAGATCAGGTTGGTCAGACAGAACCTGTCTTTCCTAAAGCCCTGCTGGCTGGGCCTGTTCCCCTGATTATCCCGCATGTGCCATGTGACCACACCCAAGATGATCTGTTCCATTGCCTTCCTGGGCACTGCGGACAGGCTGACAGGCCTGGAGTTTCTCAGATGTGAGCATCTAAACTATTTTATAAATAAGCATAGTTAAGAACCACCTACAAGCAATCCATGTTTGAGTCATAAATAAGAAGACATCCTTGGCAAATCAATACTTTTTAAATACAGAAAAGTAAATATAGCTATACTTGCAAGCTTTTAACCAACATAAGCCATCTGTTTGATTAAATAAGAACTGGGAGAACAGTAATAAGCTGCCCTTTTAAGGCTCCCCTCTCTCTCTCACCCCCACCCTGCTCCTTTTATTTCAGTTTGCAGGGGTCTGGGAAGTGTTTTTGAGAAGGTGCTTTTTCAAACTTTAATTTAGCTGCTTGTTTAATGTCTTTAATAGAGAACTGGAATATTGGTATTTCTGAATTATTTTGAATGGAAGAAATGTACATTCTTCTCCTGGAGACATACATACTTTTGATTTCAAACTAAGTCAACCCTTAATTATGTTTAATTACTCTAACCACAACAGATGGCTAACTCCAAAAGAGATAATCCCCAAAACAGTCATTAGACAGGATCAGCAATAATTACACTGTAGATCTAATGCGTTCTGTGACTAAAAAGTCCATACCAGTTACAGCAGATCCATATTCTTTTTAACCTCAAGTATAAGTGAGACATTTGTTCCATTGGAGTTATTTTGTCAGTCAATAGTTATAAACTTTCATGACTGTTTTTAAATCTCTCATTTGTAAAAGAGAAAACTCATTAAGTAAAACTAGGAAAGAAATTACTTCTTTTTAAATTTTCCTGGTGTAGTGATTTATGTCAGTTCCTCTCAATGCTTTGCCCAAAACTCCAGCTATTTTCCCAGAATTTCCCATGGTGAATAATCATCATTAATGCAACTCAACCCAATGAAAACAGAAAGTAATCTCTCAGTAAAAAGGAACAAAGAAGGGACGTATGTGAAGCTTTACACAAGAAAAATGTTGTCTTTTTAAGGGAAAAAAATTACTAATGTTTAGTAAAAATAGAAACACTGAAAAAAAAGGTTTACAAAACAACAATCAAATCATTTTCAAATATATCAAGTTGAAATTTCTTTACAGTCAATCACCTACCTATTCTATGCTCAAAATCTTCACAGAAATGTACCCTAATGCAGAAGAAAAACCCCTTTCTTACTCTTAAACAGGTATAAACGAGTAATTCCCTTCAGAGGATAGTATCATGGATACAGTATCCTATCAATGTTAGATGGGATGTGTGAATACTATGAAGTGTGTTTTGAAGACATCTAAACACTGAACTAACTCATCTCCAAATTCCAGTTTAACTTCTACATTCCCATGTACTGCTTCCTTATTTCAATTATTATCTCTAACACAGTGAAAAAGAAGGTGGGTAAAAATATGCTTCAGTCTTTCTCAATGACCAATTTGTAAAACTAAAATTTGAAATTTGTAACAACTTTATGACGCCAAACTATAGAAGAGTCCCACAATATTGTGTTCTCTTGCCTTAGAACAAGGTATTTAATTGCATCATAATAATATTGTCAGTCTGTTGCTAGTTCTTGTGTCAATGAGTGTTCCAATGCCAGAAATCTTGCAGCTGATGAAGGGAAGCACATCAGAATCTCTCAGAACACACAGTCCAGCAAATCACAAATGCAAAATGAAATGTCTAAAAAGATCATGCTCAGAAGGTAAACACAGAGCATAGGTGCTAGCTCAGAGGTGACTCAGCAGACCAAGCAGTACCTGTGAGTTCCGCATCTTCCACAAGGGTCACAGAACCAGGGAGGAGTGGGTTTAAAATCAGTGGTGTGACAAAAAAGCCCTACAAAACAAGCAATCACACTGACCAAACTTCAAGTGAGAAGGAAGTGAGTACCCACAGGAATGGTTGCAGTTCCTTACAGACAGACTATGGACACCAGAGGCTCCCAGTGATGCTCCCTGCTCTGGCAACAAGGCCTGGTCACAGACCTTCCAACACTCAGTCTACTATGTGCTATGTTTTACACATTGAGATTTTTAAACTCAGATGTTTAGAAGTGCCAATATAATTCATTAAATTCACTGTCTCAAATATTGTACTAACCAGAAAAGCCAAGTTAACTGCTACATATTGCAAATCTTGCAGAATGTTACTTTCGATAATTTACTCTAAGTACTTTATGTAAAATTCTCTGGGAAAAAAAAGCCACCACAACAAAACTTCTTTTACTGAATCAACCACCACAATAAAACCTTTTTTTGTGAATCAACAGCAAGATTGTCTTGTGTTTCAAACATATCATACAAAGACACTTCTATGCACTGTAGGAGTGTGCCCCCTGTTGACAGGGTGACCAAATTAGAAGAGCATTTTCAAACACTCTTTGTCTGCCAAGTGAGGAAAAAGCCCTAGAAGATTCTTCCCTGATTTGGTACAGGGACACCTCACAGGATCTTTTTAACTTCACCTCAAACTTGGGCCTATTCAATTGGACCACAGCCAAGAAGTCCCACCTCGGTGATTAGGCAGAAAAAGGACAGAACAAAAGATTTAATTGCTTTTGTGGCATGTCTTAGCAGGGCAAGCATCTCTTGCACCTGGCATGGTTTTTCTCTGTAAAGAGCTTTGTTTTGTTTCTTATTAAACCTTTTTCTGTTTCAAACACTGCCCCGGGAGCCATCCTGCTCCTTTTTATGCCATTCGGGTAGCTGGGCTATTCGGGTACGAAGGGATCGGTAAGAGCTTATAAAAACCTGGCCCTCACAGAACCCCTTCAATGCACCAATCAATACACCTAATACACTACTGCCAGTTATACCGTGCGAGGCAGACTCTACATGCCTGCGTTACCTTCTCAATGGGCTTTATAGCTTTCCCCTGACTCATATCACCCATATTCAATCAGTGATACAACAACTCATTGTTTATTGCATCAGAATCCACAGCAGTGAAACATTCATAAAATCACATAGATATCACAGTTCCGTAAATATTTTTTAACAGTCTTTACCCACATAAGGTGACTTACTAAAAGCTACTTCAAAGCAGACCCAACTCTTAAGTTCAGCATAATTGACTCATGACTGGCCTGGCAAAATCAGAAACAGAGAAAGGAACCTGTTGCCATTCTACTCTTTAGTAATACATAGTGGCCATTTAAAATAGTCTCAGCATAAAATGACATTTTAAACAATGCATCTATTTTGACTCTATCCAACAGGATAAACTCATCATTAAACAATACATGCAAAATAAGTTGCAACTCAAAAACTTACTTTCTCTTATTTTACAAGTAACTGGTGTTGCTTTCCACTAGAAATAAACATCACTTTGAATATTTCTGCAGTCACACATTTTGTGATCTTCATGATTATGGTAAAGAAAGAATAGTTACAAATTATAGATGGCATTATAATTCACTTACTTTATGTTCCATGGGGGGAGGAGGGCCACACAGGTCAGGTTAAACTACAATGCTCCACAAGCCCCACTTCTGGACAGACCTCAGAATATATTTCTGAAAGCTGTGTAGTTCTGGGCAAGAAATCTAATCTATCCAATCTGTACCACAAAACGTGTATGGCCATATTAAGTACCCATGAAGCAACACAGCACTGCAGAGACACATTTAATGTTGAAGTGACCCAAGTCTCCTTAAATGTTTCAAGTCCAGAATAACAACACTAAGAGTCTGGTTTAAACAAATATATAAACAGAATCATAGAATGGTTTGGGTAGGAAGGGACCTTAAAAGCTCATTTCATCACACACACACTACAGGCAGGGACACCTTCCACTGGAGGAGGCTGCCCACAGACCTGTCCAACCTGGCCTTGAACAGTGCCAGTGATGGGGAGATCACAGTTGCTCTGGCCAACCTTTGCCAGTGCCTTACCACCCTCAATTTCTTCCTAACATCTAAACCTACCCTCCTACAATAAAATCTATCTGCATTATCTGTTATTCTGTATGAGGTTATCAACTTTATACATCCATGTTTAGCAGTTACCACTTTTATTAAGAACACACATCCCTTCACTTATTTTCACTTCTGTGTTGGGTTAGGAAAGGAGAAGTTGACATCATCACCCCCAAAACACAGAAGTAGTGGGGTGGGGATAGCTTCTTACACAGATGTACACTCTTTCAGTCAGGAATGCTCACCCTACAAAAGCAGCTGCCCAAACCACTTCCGCAGCACAGCGAATTTCAGATGACAAGAAAGGAACCATCCTCTAAGTTACATTTACCAATGGAAAAGCTGTGCAATTCATCCAGCTCAAGAAGAGGAGCAGTCACGATGCAGGTATCAGTCACTCTCGGCAGACATTAAGGCTTACGGACACTGCTCACGGAGTGGAGGTGACAGCACTACACATCTGTATTCCAACACTTCTAAGCAGATTCCAAACAGCAAATAAATAGTGGTACCACATAAAACTGACGCAAAGTCTGGACTCTTGTCATAACTGCAGAAGCTAAAATAATAGCATCTGAAGAACATTCAAATGCAAAGACTCTCTGGCATCAGTTTGGCAAATGCCTCAAAGAGGCACATTCACCAGATTTTGTCATGAAACCAAAACAGAGGATTTATCATTTCAGAACTAAGGTTTTCACAAACCTTTCTCTTCCTAAAAAAAAATCCCAAACCAAGAAACAAATGGATCGTTGCAGTATTTTATAATGTCTTGGGATGAATATCAGTTTTTATTTACATGCCTAAGAGTTCAGCTTAAAGACATGTTTCCAGTTTCAATGTAAAAGTCCACTCTTCCATTCCCCACAGATCTTTTTTTTTTTTTTTACTATTCTGTTTATGAGACTTCAATAACTTGCAGTTCATTTGCACTGGATTCTAGTACTACTACATCTTGTTCTAAAGAAGCAAGACTTAGCATTTTATACTATTACTTCAGTTTGTGAGGGCATTGAGCAAACTATCTACAACTACCTCTATAACTTTAAAATTATGAAGTATTATTCAGTCTTTGCATATTGACAATCAGTACAACATTTTTTAAATACATAGCAAAAATTCTTGCTTCAGGTGGCTCTGAACCACTCTAGGAACAGAAACCCACACTAGAAATCCTATGCAACAGTAGTTCAAAAATCAGTGAAAAAACTGGGACACCTGAAGTCAATGTCTTTTTGTTCCTGTGCTTTTCCAAAACCTGATTTTCAATCTGTCAGAGGCAAATTTTCTGCTTTTCTGGTGGTATTCTGCCAGTCAGAAACTTAGCTCCTGTTTAGCCATTATACAGTACACCTCTTCCCATAGTTCAAAAGCCAGACTTGATCTCAAGCTCGAGATCGAGGCTTAGCTCCAATTACAGGCACCAGCAGAGCTGGAGAAAATACTTACAGAGCGGGAGTGCCCTGCTGAACCTCTGATGGCAAAAGCTGCCACAGGCTTGTCTAGGAATCATTAAAATTCAAGAGTGATTGTGCCAAAACATGCTTTTTAGTACTTCTATATCTGAACCTTGTGTAACTTTGCCGAATAATAACAGAAGGCATTAAACCAACCGCTAACTCTGTGAAGCCTCAAGTACCTGCTCCAATATATATATATGTACAAGAACTCTCAAAAGGAGTTACTACAAACAATGTATTTTGCCCACTTGGTATTATTTTGCTTCATGCTAGGAAAAATAACATAAAGAAATGACTGCATAGAAAAACTTCAGGTAATCTTTAAAAACATGATCTCAAGGAAAAGTAATTTGGGAAAGAAATGCCTACAAATCCAATACCTCTTTGGGTGTATGAACACCATGTATGTCAAAAGAACGAGCTCAGAACTAGTCCATGGACACTGCCCTGTAAGAAAAAAGGATGCTGGGAAAAGGGTTCTTTTACTGTGGAGTCCTGAACTTACAGACCACATATACTCTAACAAGTAAAAAAGGGCAAGGATGGTACGCAAAGTCCTCCCTAACAAAAGGTCTAGAGATTTTTTTGGGTTTTTTGTTTGTTTCGAGTTTTTAGCCCTAACAATTTGTTATCATTCTAGTCCTTCTGCTATTGCTAAAAACTATAACCACCAACATACCCTGATGAGAAATGAATTATGGGTACCAAGTCAGAGTTCTAGAAAGCATTCAGGAGAAACAAATCTTTTAAATGCGTTCCTGTACCAGCCTCAGGCTTTGCAGTGGGTCTTGATTTTGTTTTAGAATAGGATCAGACTTTAGTCTCATTATTCTAACATTAGTATCATTTCATGTTTAAACAAAAAGAGAAAAAGCCAAATATCTAAATTGTACATTAGGTTCTCCAATGCCAGGGAAAACTAGTTTTAGCCTGTGGGAGAGCAAAGAATCACATCACTGAGTGAGTTTTGGCACCTTGACTAAAAGACTTATCATTGAGGAATGCTAATTCCTCAGCTTTGAACTCCTAAAAGCATCTTGCAGGGTCATCTAGCAGGAATGCATTAGTTCCCACTAATAGGCTGAGACACAGATAAATGGTTTACACGTTTTCATGCAGTTGCACTCCCATGGTTCTTTGCAAACCCAGAACCAGTTCTTGAAGGAAGTGTTACATGCCATAACAGCCACTGAGTCAGCTGAGTCAGTTCTGAGTCAGCTTCACCACTGGCATCCATCCCCTTTTCCAAAATATCTTTCTCAGGTTATTTGTTCATTGTTTCTTCCAGTTTGAAAGGTATGATTTTTTTAAAACCTGAGAAATTTAAGCAAAACAAAACCCCCACATAACAACAACAGAGTCCACTAAAGTTTAGGTAAACAGAATAGAAGGGAAAATAATGGGGGTCTTAAGACATAAATAAATGAAATTAAGCCCCAACAGAAGCCACACCAGGTATTACTGTGTGAGAAGACTATCCTGGCCAACTCCATTCACAACATTATTTTTACAAACCAAGCAGATGCAAATCTGACATCCTGATGTTATTTACAAACTTGAAATAAGTGCTTAGGCACAAAAAACCCTGCCAGATTGCATTTTTATTTCCATAAACTGGAAAGAAAAAAGACAAAAACAGCTGTATCCCTTGGCCACTGTGGCCTCCCACACTTCCCTTCCTCCAGGCAGTGCAGCTCCTGCAGCTCCCATCAGGGCTGTTCTACCTGCTCTGCAGGAATCAGGTTCTGTAAATTAAGCTGAAGCTTGAGTCAACAAGGTCAGCTGTGAGGCACTAAGCTTTAAGAGTCTCTTCAGAGGCAGAATATGCAAAAAGATTACAAACAGCAAGGGAAACCTTTTCAAAACACCCAGATTGTAGGACATTGGAAAGAATGGAGCAGGGGTACAAGAAAATGGCTGAACAGCAAGGAAGTCTGCTGGAAGACAATATATATGTTTTGCTGGTCCCCAAACTAGGACATTTCATAGCCTAGTAGTCAATATTAAGCACTACTGTAACTTATTAGGAATATCATATTATATTAAGTTTATCTATTAACAGCAGCAATTTAGTATTTTGTTAAAAAAAAAAATCAATAGAATTTTTTTTTTGTAAGAGACATCAGTATAGGATAGTACTCAAGATCACTGGGTTTCCAAATTAAATACCAGTATTAAAGGGCTTGTAAGGGAGGCAGCATGTGTATGAAACCTACGGCTATCCTGTGAAACCTTTATCTTTCAGCCAGTGTTCTCAAGACAAAAAGGTCATCGTTTCAGAGAGAATGGCGATCCTCAGCAATCCTCAGAATACAGCACAAGTATTTTGGGGAAAAAACAGCTCAAATCAATGGCTTCCAAATACCAGGTCTTCATCGCCCTGCGAGAAGAGAACCCTTTAAAAAAGCAATACATGTTGAGTCCCTTTTCCTTTCTTCTCCATAACATTCTTCCTGCCTTGTTCTTCTTAAAATAGACCTGTATCTACATGCTCTAGCCACTCCGTTGTCCACACCCTTTTCTCTATAGCTAACCCATGTGAACTAATAGGTCAAGCATGTCCAAAAACCTCTTTCCACCTCAAGCTGGAGGAACACTGTTCCTCACGTACTTATTTTTCTCACAAAGTGAACAAAACATTTCTCATATATGCTGTATACTTCACAAGTTTTTTAATAACAGCTGTTTAATTCAGTATCTATTTTTTAACCATCTATTATAAAAAGCATCTCTTTCTTTTAATTGACTCATACTTTTTCTCTGTGTTTCATTTTTGGCTCCAATTTCTGTTAACATAGTAGATGTGTTCTATTACTAAATGAAATTCTACATCCTTTTATTTCCACATAAAATACGATAATAGAAAAAGTGGACTTTTGAAGAGCAACAATGAGTTTGGTTAGGAAATCACTACAAGGTTTTTCATAGTCTAGTTTACAAAAGGAAAAAAAAAAGTCTTTGGTACCAAGAACACAGTATTATTTTATTATCAATTTAAATCAGAACTGCTAGATTTAATTTAGCACTTTTCTAAACTTCCACAAAATAACCAAGAACACAAATTGGTATTATATACTACAGAACACCAGTAACATTCACCGTGGTATGTACAGCACTACTGCAAATGCTATGCCATTTATACTAGCGCAAGAGAAAACCAACCTTAAGAAAATCATTGTAGACCCATGTAACAAGCCAAGTAAGACTAAAAACACTCTGTAACTATTGTTTTACAATATGAAATCTGTTAGACTGATACTCTTGAGAAAAATAAGACCACACCTGTGTACTGAGTGATAGCTCACACTCACCGGGTCCTCTGCAGCAAGAGCCGAGAAATTACCTAAAGTAAAAATAACAAATCAACTCTAATAAAGATAGAATCAACTCTAGTAAAGATAGCACTTATGTGATCATGTAAGAAAGGCTGACAAAAAGGCTGTTTTGTTTTATTTGAAGACTAAGTTTGTTAGACAGGAAACAGTTCTGGAAGTGATAAAAATATTATGAAAATACCAATACTTCAGAATTTGCACAAAACACACATTCTATGTCACTGCATTTGTCCAGTGAGTATTCATTAGAATTTTTCATGAAGTTCATACTAGTTGGCTAAAACCTAAATAGACTTCAATGGTTTGGGTTTTTTTAATCTCATGGAAATCAGGTTTCTTGCGCATCACTACTCTCAGATAAGCATTGCAAGAAGCAGTAGTTGTCTTAGAATTTAAAAAAAAAATTGCTACTCTATATATTCTTTTTATATTCTTCAATCTATA
>VXAX01005711.1:194753-233418 GCA_013399835.1 Leptocoma aspasia
GGAGGGGGGAAAGGAAGCACAGAAGAAAAGCACCAAACACTTGGCATTACAGGAGAATAGATAAAGAACATGAACAGCTTACTGTGGTGAGGGGTTTAATCAGGAAGTAGCCATTATCCTGTCGCTAC
The DNA here is from genome assembly GCA_013399835.1 of Leptocoma aspasia. Lineage (NCBI taxonomy): Eukaryota > Metazoa > Chordata > Aves > Passeriformes > Nectariniidae > Leptocoma > Leptocoma aspasia. The sequence goes on from VXAX01005711.1 coordinate 194,882, forward strand.
AGAGCAGCGACAGCACTCCCAAACAAGCCGAGGGTTTGGTCTTGGAGGTTTTTGTTGTTTGCTTTCTTTTTCAGTCAAGAAAGAAGATAGCATACATGCTATCATGTCCGAGTTTGCTGAGCCCAAAGGTCGACAGATGCCTACTGTCAAAAGCTATCCCAAAAATGAAATCCAAGCAAGCTCTGACAAAGCTGTATTTAAGGAAGCAGCTAAAATCTACCACAAGCTCCCTCTGTGTTACACACAAAACATGGCTGTCTTATTCAGAGATTAGCAATTATTGTAATGAGATACTGTCGGAGAGGGTCAAACAGTGCTTCCTGCAGTTTACACATCTTGATTTCCTGGTAAACAAACTGAAAGGCAGGTGGAGCACTTGCATCACCAGTAACACAGCTGCTCATGGACCAGCTCAGGTGAAGTAAGCAGCTTCATCTGTACTTTAATTACATGAGGGGAAAAGGTAGCAGAAAAACATAAAACCAACCGATCTATGAAGTTAATTTTTCCCAGTGTTACGTAAGCATCAGTGCCAGGCTAGATTGTTTTCTTGTTTATGCCAGCCCAAGGAAGATATCTCTATTTTCATGTAAATGAAGCTTATGCGCGTGCGTGTGCATTCGAGCACACAAACACACACACTCACACACACTCACTCTCTCCAGAACAAACTGCTCCTCGAGTTGTTTTGGTATGTAAAAGCGCTATGAAACTATACCCTGAAACAACCCTGGAAAAATCTGAAACTGAGAAAAACAAACTCTAATCACTGCATGTGAATTTAAGCATCAACCTCCAAAAAAAGCACAATTAAAGAAATCTACTAACAATATGCAGAAATAATAAAAATTAATTAATTAACACAGCTTTAAAAGAAAAAAAAATTAAATACCTTTTCTTGAAACTGCCAAAAACTTTTCCTCCAGAAAAATAAATAATCACATATGTACTAAATACATGGCAATGATTCAGGGAGAAGAGATTATTGTTCCCATCCTACAATCAGTCCAAAACCTAATTTCCACAAGCTCCAGTTTAAAAATCATATTTTCATGGTGGAACTGAAGAGGGTCCTAGGTTAAAATGAAAATTAAAAGGGAAAAAAAAGACAAAGCAACCCCCAACAAATAAACAGGAATACTCTCCACCAAAAAAACCCTTGACTAACAGAACTAAAAGCTCACTTGTCCTAAGCAACTAGAATAAAATATTTGGTCCAAAAACAGAATACAGAATTTCTGCAAGAGATAAATATAGTTAACTTATTAGACAATTTGTTGATACAAGTGAAACTGTTACAGTGCCCTAAAATAACAGCCCAAGGGCCTGAACCACAACATGTAATCTGAGAAAAATCATTTGTATATCAGTAGAGAGATGCAAAGGCACTGGGGGCTGGGGGGCAGTGGATCAATCAATGAATTCTTCCTCTCTCAGAAATTCAGCAGCATCAAAGACAACCTAGGGAATACACCACAGTAACATGTCTGAAAAAACAAATCAAGAAAGAACACACCAAAAACGTTTCTAATAACAATGTTAGAAATACACTGCAGACATTTTTTACAATTATGAAAGAAACAAAGAAAACCCATAAAAAAAAAAAAAAAGAAAGCATTACTGGAAAGATCATGAAATATGAAGGGGTGCATCTCTATCAGCAAACACTGACAGTGAAATGATTCTGTCCTCGCAATATCCCAAACAACCACAAATGAATTAAGAGGGATCTCTGCAATCAAAAAAACACACCAAGAAGAATTTTGCAGGCTGTGATTGTTACAGATATAACTAGTGCAGCCACAATTTCCTCATCAAAAACTTGCCTATTAACTCACTGCCTTAAGTCAAACTACACCAAAACTTCAGCATTTCATTCACACGATTTTTTTTCTTGTCTTACAAAAAAGCAGTTTTGTCAAATCATGTGCAACGTTTCTGAATAAAACAGTAAAATTCCAAACCACTCAATGACAAAAGTCTTTGCAAAACAAAGAGTATCAGCAGCACTCTTCACAGTAGTCTTAATATAGTTTTAAAAAGCAATATATGTTGTATTTAATCAGGGTAAGTTTGGCACTAGTATCACTGCAAACAAGCTTTCACTGCTAGATTTAGGAGACCATGACCTGAATCCTCAATCTGCTAACATCAGAAATTTGCATGCTAAAATATAGCCACGATGAATTTGATTCTTGTATGACTCCAGGAGAATCACGCAGAAGAGTTCTATATGTTAAATAATAGCTCATAAACGATGATTCTTCTAAAATTGTTTCAATCCATATTGCTCATAATGTGAAAAATACTTACTGTAGAACAGCTGCTTAGCACTGGCAGAGCACTGAAGGAGGGAGAGACAAAAGCATGCCACTGGAAGCAGCAAAACAGAAGGTCCATACTTATTTTCTGAACCCCAGGCTCAATCAGACCTTAGTCCACTAACAGTCAGTGAAACATTAAAAGCACAGATCTGGTTTCTACCACTGTAGCCATCAGAGAAGCTAAATATACTGAACTACAACCCACTACCTCCATGTTGGTCAGCAAGACAGTAACAAAGATTCAGCAACTGTTGTTCTCAGGCAAAACTTTTACAGGCTACCGAAACACTGGTGGTCAAAGACCTCAGCTTCATGAAAAAATTACATTTATGAAATTGACCAAATATGATAAATAAATCAACTACTCCAGCTATATCTAAAATACACATCAGCCCCCACCCTCATGAAATGACATGGCCTCAACCAATAACTCAGCACCACAATAACTGGTGTTACTGTCTTTGTGAAAGATTTCCTTTTTTTAACAGTATTACTTTCTATATAGCAAATTCTAAGTATAAATATGGGTACTGAATACAACTCTAGCTATGGGTATGACTAGGTAAACTAAGTAAATGAAAAAAATTAAAATCTTTACAAAACAATACATACGATAACAGTAAGTAAACTGAAGTGTTCCTCCACTGAGATTTCTGCCCATGGGAATTAAATCCATGGTCATAAAGGAATTACAAAATCCTGAAAACTTTACCTACTAGATTTCAGTCTATCTAGAACTACCTATAATCACTCAGGTTCTATTCGACACATTTTGATTTAGAATGTCTCTGTTTACTCGGCGATAAAGAAATGTAAAAGCAGTTAAGCCATGAATGTTGCTTGACCACACACTTGAGAATAACATGTAATCTCTATGGAACCTGCAGTGAATGCCAACAAAGCCATAGATTAACATTTTGCATCATAACTTGCAACTTCAAAATTGTTGCAAAAAACACTTGTTATTTCACAGCAGAAATACTTGCTCAAAATAGCAAACATCTATGAATACAGGCCTAATACCTGACTCCAGCATCATCTTTGAACACAACCTGCATCAATGGTGTTGGAGAGCATAAACTTCCTGCAGTTTATTAAATCAATATGCTTATTTATAAAGGTTTCAGATGCAGTATTAGTCTGTCTTTTGCTTCTATCAATTTTAGCTGGAATTCTCTGACACTAAATGCATGGACCAATAAGGAGGAGACAAAAGGGATAATTCACTATTAAGGAATAACAGTTACTCTAAACCATCTTTTTATTCAAGAAAAACCTAACAAGTTAATAGAAATGACCTCCAACTGAAGTACAAAAGATTGGCAGGAGGAGGGGAGTATCCACAAAAGATAGGCTGAACAACCAACTTTCTTCCCCTCATTCAGCCTGCAACAAAAGTTTCAACCACCAGTTACTCCTCACAGACCTTCATGCAATGGCACACCAAACCCAGTCCTACTTGCGTCCCTATAAATTCAGACTCTGACAACATTTACAAGCCTCAGTACCATTTTTTCCCTACATATGCTACTGTACAGAGCCCATGTTTTAGTTCCACTGTTACACTGAGTACCACTAGTACTCATTGGATTGGTCTAAAGTTTGGTCTCCAAACTGAAAACAAATAAAGATGCATCACAAGAGACAGATCACCTTACTTCAAATAGTTTCTCACCACCAAAACCAACTATATCAACCAATCTTTAAAACCCATCAGCTGACAGTAAGGAATCTGCATCCTTACATTGGTTATAGCCCTACCAAAGCCAAGGGAAAGAGGTGTCCTTTCCCAAGGGGAAGAAAAGCAACAGTCTTCCCTTCGTTCTACCTCCTACATATCCTGGTCACATTTACGGGTCATATTGCTCATGATTCAGCTTTATTTTAAAGGCCCTTTGGTCCTCATTTAATTGTTTATAAAATGCATGAACACTGCACCTGTCAATTTGATCCTTAAATGGTATCTTGCATTTGAAATTAACACAGTAGCTACCAGTGAACCATCACTCAGAAAGAGCCATATTCTACTCTTATTAAATAAATCTCTACCAAAACAAAATCGTTTTAGTGCACATAAGAAGTCACACAAAAACCCAGAAAACCAGCTTATTCTTTACATTGCTTCAGTGCCCAAAATCATTCTTCATGCAAGCTCATTACCTAAAACTCATCACAGAACTACTAAAAATCCCAAACTATCACTTATTTAGTAGCATTTCAAACATTTGTCACTAGATTTCAACCCCACAATATATATATATACATGGAATAAATACTCAAAGAGCATAGAAAAATAACTGAATTAAATAATTTCAATACATTTTAATTTTCCTGTATCAAAGCTTTCTTGTATGCTCCTTTTCATTCTTAGCATTTTGATTATCAAAATGTCTTAGTATCACTGAATGGTTTTAACTAGCAATTTGAAACAAAACAAACTAAACCATATCAGAATCTCAAGGAACACACTATCTTGTGTACCAAAACATGCCATTTCATAATAAAGTTGATATATCTTACCATAAAGTTTTGCTAATATTTTTCAGTATAACCTATTAAAATGTAGTCACTTGAGTTTTGTGAGATTTGACACCAAGATGAGGTTTATTTCCATGTTCTGCATACGTTACTATCATCCATTTTAAAAAGCATTACAGAAACCAGTATTCTTAATTTTCTTTACATACATGTATGTGGGGGATAAATGCAGGATTAACTGCTATTTGGTCAAACAAGATTTTGGAGAAAAGATCACATAGGTAGCAAACATGGCAGAGAAATGCACATAGAAGGAGGGTTAAACTGCTATTTTCCATAAAAATAACCATTAATTTACCACATTATTGGAAATCTGAAAATAAATTATTTTGAAATTATAAAGATATTTCAGAAGTTTTAAAACCTTGGAACAACAATAAATATATTCTTTATTTATCATCAAAGTACACATACACACACAGACCCTCTGAGAATACAATATTCATTTTGCTGCAGAAGAACCGACATTGCATAACAATGAGATTTGCTAATGAAATCAGCCATCAACCTGGAATACATTTGTATTAAACCAAGACCTCAGTGTCATTTTCTTTTTGCATCATTTGTTCTTTTTCTCATTTTTTGACCTTTCAAGTATCCTGTCCTCCAGCAGTTTCACTGCTTCAAGTACAGCAATACTGCAAAATATTTTAACACTGTATGTACAACACTTTTTATTTTACAAAATTTATTTCTCTGCTTACCACTAAATGTAGATTCAAATTGCATAGCTTCTATCAGCATTGTTAACATAGCCTTGAAAGAAAAATCAATGGGTACTACAGAAACAAAGGAGTTTTATTTCCTCTGTAAAACTGCAGGAACATCTAATAAAAACTGGCTGTCATTTGGAACAAAGTATACTTTCATAGTTCAAGTTGCACGCCCCTTAATACAAGAATTTAACAAAACACCACATTTTAGGAAAATATCCTATTTATCTAATCATTAAACAAGACAGAATTTAGCATCATTACATGAATACCAGTGTATTTTCTTTGAACATGCAAGACCATAATGAAAAAAGTAAAACAATCCAGCAAGTTCAGTGACAATATGTTAAGTATGCACTGACATTATGCACACTATACATAACAGGTACATAAAACACTTTACTGAAAAAGAGATGAATGCAGAATGGAATTATTTATTCTACTACTCAGGGGTGACCATAACGATTTTAAAATGACAAAGGTATTTTAAAATTACATTTTTCTCTCATTATACTAATATCATATTTTGGTTTTGCAGCTTATATGCTGTCTTATATTTCATAGATAAAAAGCAACCTGTTTGCACTCCTAGCTCCAAAAGTATTAAACCTACATTTTGGAATCATCCCAAAAGTATTGAAACTAGAATACGGAGCACTAATTTTTTCTACTGTTCTCATTCTACAGATTTCTTTTTCTCAACTGAATTAATACAAATAGCACATTGTTACCATAAGGTACTATCCAGTTAGTATTACTGCTGATAAGCCCCAAAGTCACACCAAAACCTAATACAAAACAATAGGGAATAAATGTTTGCGAACTTGTTTGGTAGGGCTGGCTTTTTTTTGCAGAAGCGGGGGGGGGGNCATGGGTGTTTTTCTCCTTTTTTTATAAATTAACACTACAAAACCCTAACTCAATGAAAAAGAAAGGGCCAATAATTACTTACTCTAGTATACAAAAATTGCTCACAACTCTCATGGAATAAATGGCATCAATTCGTAACTTATTTTATCTGGGGGATGTAAGGAAGCCATTCAGTCATTCTGTAGCTACAAAAGCCATCACAACATCAAAAAAAGCCTAAAAGGCATAAAAGACCACTGAAAAAATAGAGGACAAAAATAATTACATGTCAGAATATCAACTTAAGCATCTCTGGAGCCAGTTGTATCAAATGGTCTCTACACAGCCCAGGAAGAATACCATCAAGATACTGGGCACAATGAACTAGGTAAGTAACTGAGAGCACAAAACTTTCCATAAATGGTCTTCGTATGTGCTCCACTGCTAAGGTAACAAACACCTATGTCATTAAGAGCCTTTGAAAGCTAAAGGCATAAAACACATGGCCTTATTTTTTTCTTCTGTGTTGTATAGATCAACAGTCCAATTGAGCATCTTCTACAAGATTTAGAGGCTCTTGAAGCCACACACTACAGCAACAGACATCACTGGTTTTATTAGGGATCAATCTAGTGGATATGGGACCTAAGAATATAGAAAACTGTTAAATGATACAGTCTTAATTCAAATGAGAAAGACAAGATATGCAAATTTGTTGCACATATGAAATATGTGATTCTGGTACATCGCTGCTGACACTAGGCAATCATGCATATACCTTAAGCACACAACATAAAACTTCACAACTCACACAACTTGGCATAAATTTCATAGGCATGAGAACACAGAAACCAGTTATTCTACTAATGAAAGTGAACCCTTATTTTAGAAGTATAAACAAGAATATAGATGAAACTGTATCAATACCACACAGAATAAGATAATGCCAGGTGCTAAAACATATTTGAATTTTTATCAATATGAAAAAGCATGAACCCAGAAATTTATTTATTCATATTCTCTCTGAACTCCGAAGAAGCTACTTCAGTATAAAGCCTAAATTCTGTATTTTGTTGCAACAAATCACAGATATAGATGCTCAGAGTATGAATATATTCCAAAATTTAACACTGTCCATTTCATAGTGTTTCAAATATTCCAGAGAATATTCATAAACATATACACGTTGGCATACAGAATATGCACATATACATATCCAGTTTGCATATACAGGTTTTGTGTTGTGCTGTGCTTGCAGTCATACGTATGTACACTAACATCTTCACTTCCAGTATTACACAGTGCTTAGTTAAACGCTATTACTGGCACTTCAATGCAGAAATTGTAAGCATCCTTCAAAGCTTACTTTTAAATACCTAGCAATAAAGCAGGCTTATACTTTTTTCACAATTAAATACCACAAATTGTACTGAATTATAATGACTATTTATGTATTTTCAGGGAGTAAAACTGGAGGACAATTTATTAAAGCACAGGAGGAACTCTTGAACACTGGAAGGTCACAGGCTATGCGCTGAGCTGCTAAGCAAAAGTGTCTATAATGTTGCAGAGCTGCCATTTTTCTTCCTTGACAAAGCCTCCATCTGCCACAGAGCCATTTACAGCCTCAGAGTCAGAATATCAATGATTTCCAACCATTCTGCAAGTCTGCTTTCACCTTGACATCACCTCTGTAAAATATCTAAAGCAGATGATACATATAACCCTCAACTATCTCTAAGCCCATGCTTTATTCAACTGATATGCATTTAAGCTGTACTCTAATACACAATTTCTTTACTTTGAATTGTGCAAGAATATGAAAACTCCTAATTGCACATACTTTTCATTGTTATGTTTGCCTTAAAGAAATTACCTTTGAAAAATCTAAAAAGAAAATCTTTGACTATCGACAAAACATGTAAAAATTAGTTCAAAAACATCTGTATTTACATAATGTACGTGCACACCATCACAATTTACTTTATTCTTTCCCAAATAAGCAAAACATGCCTAGCAAGATACTTACTACACAGAATAAACTCTCACAGCCTCACTGAAACCAGCAAAACTACTTTCAGCTCTTGATGTATATACAAACTGATTTTTAAAAAAATCCACATAAGAGATGGGTCAGAAGAGAGGAAAGAGAATCTTGACTTACTGAAAGAATACCTAATGAATTAGCTCCTCAGACAAAACAGATTATACCTGGATTGATAAAACCAATCATATACACATACACATATATATTGACAAGTATTAATATATATATAAACACATGTACATGTATGTTCTCTGTCAAGTACAAGAATATACACTCCATCATCAGGCTCATTACAACATGACTTTAATGAAGGCATTCATAGATAGCAACTTTTGGAGTCTCAAAATGCAGATGAATATCAGTGTTCTAGACTAATTTTAAAACAGGCAAAGTTGCAGCCTGATTTTATAGTGAAACTACGGCCACGGAAGAAACTATTTCATATTACAAATATGTATGTAATCACATATGATAGCCAGAACTTCAACTACTGCCATACAAACCCTCAAGATGCTAAGTATACAGGAGCAAAATATTTGAACACTAGATGAAGCTTGCAAGCATCTTTATGAAAAAATTACTTCATAACACTTGTAAAGTACATATTTTACAATCTCAGCTTTTGAATAATCAAATGTAAATTTATCAATGGTAGTTTGAGTAAATAGCAAAAAAAAACCCACATACAATACACCTCCCTCCTTGAACTCATAGCCCTTACAAAGACCAGACTTTTTGGAGCTTTCCTTGTGTGAATTAGTCAAGTCCTATTAAGACAAGATTTCTATCTGAAACAGGGACACAACACTCAAGATGAGTTACCTGCAGTGAAGCTCCTCAGGACTTACATTGAAAATATAAGGTGGCGACAATTTACTTATGAAAAATTATCTTTTCAATAGTCAACTAGAAATGTCTTCTTAATCTGCACATCTAAATTTTAGAGCTACTGTATATTAAGACTCTGAAATTTAGTAAGAAAAAATATTTCTCACTTCCCATAAGTGGGCAAAGCTTTATTTTTAAATGCTAAGAACAACTCCTTCTGCAAAAATGCCAAAGCAAACAGTGAAAACTCTAATCTAATCATGTGTACTTGGAAAGATTTCAGAACTTTTAAACTTTTTAAGGAACTGTAAACAACAAAAACACTTTCTTGTGCAAACAGAATGTTGCTATTGCAAAGAGAAATCATCTGGTCGAAACAACATGGTGATACTACCAAAAACTGAATTTACATCTGAGCTCCTCCAGTTGTCATCTACACAGTAAAGTTTAACTTATTCCTCATAACAGTGGATTTACAATCCTAATTTAGAATCTGCCCCTCAGCAGATAACCATTATTAAATCTGGTTTGCAGCAGAAGCATTAACAGAGTTGGGAGTGAATCTTACAGAAATTGTCAGTAAAAGCATTTTTTGTTTTGGTTTGGTTTTTTAACTGCCTTCCTATTGTAACTTACATCAAATGGAGACTATTAGTTTAAAAGAAAAGTATAATAAAAATAGGTATTCCACAGAGAAATATGCACTTCGTTAATTCTTTCCTTGAAACTTTCAGTCCTTTTGTAATTTTATTTGTTTGATCTAGCATGTTAATTTGTTTTACTCAATAAAGGCATCTAAACAACAGCAAGGATATACAAGTGCATACACACTAACGACATTTGCAGACAACATACAGCAATAAACTACTTCCAATTTCTTAATGATATTCGAAAAATAACTACATAGAAACAAGTAGAAAAAAGGCACAATTGACCCGTGTTTCATTTACACTCAATATAATTACTGCAAGCATTTAAAACAGTTACAACTGTATTATCTTTAGCTTCTTAGTCAGTGTTAATTGTTAGTATACTAAAGTGAAGACGTAATTAAACCTCCAGGTGTTACACATGTATGAAGAAAGTAAATTTTCATGTTCTTTAGCGGATGGCCTACTTTGGAAACTTTTAAATTTCTTCTGAGCTGGCTAAGTGTGTATCTACCTACACTGTCAAAAAAACCCTAAACTGCTACTTTTCAAACATTATTACCAGAAACCATGAACAGCCTCCTTTTATAGTCTCAGAATGGTTCTATTTAAAAGGTTCCATAAAGCTTATCTCATCCCACCCCTGCCATGGCAGGGACACCTCCCACTGTTCCAGGTCCTCCAAGCCCCCATGTCCAACCAGGCCTTGGACACTTCCAGAGATCCAGAGGCAGGCACAGCTGCTCTGGGCACCCTGTGCCAGGGCCTGCCCACCCTCACAGGGACATATTCCATCCCAATATCCCATCCATCCCTGCCCTCTGGCAGGGGAAGCCATTCCCTGTGTCCTGTCCCTCCATCCCTTGTCCCCAGTCCCTCTCCAGCTCTCCTGGCCTTCAGGCCCTGCAAGGGCTCTGAGCTCTCCCTGGAGCCTTCCCTTCTCCAGGGGAACATCCCCAGCTCTCCCAGCCTAGCTCCAGAGGAGAGGGACTCCAGCCCTAAGATCATTGTTGTGGTCTCCTGCAGACCTACTTTAGCAGCTCCGTATCTTCTTTGTACTGTAGGCACCAGAATTGTTTTGTGAATAATAAAAACAGAGATACATTTTCCATAACCAAACACACATTTCCAGGAATTTTCTGCACCTTTTGGAGTAGTTACATGATGTAAAAAAGGCAAATACAGCTGTGTATCTAGATGCTTAAGCTAACTTTTGATGAGAAGGGGAACAGTTGGGGAGAGGGAGCTACCGATACAGTCAAATTGTCATAAAACCATAGAACTACTTTTGTTAATCCAAATTCACCAAATTTTTCTTCTTGTTTTCCTCCTTACTTCTCTGTAAAGGGTGTTCCAACTTGTTATCAATAGTTTCTCATTAGCTGCCCAGACTTATCAAGTTTCACTTCTGGTTCAACAATCCCATTTTTTGTTAATTTTCTTTTAGTCTGAGACATAGAAGCTGCAAATGATAAAGCAGATGGTTTTATAAAAATAAAATAAAAACTGTTTGCCTAACTTGCCTGTTTCTCCAAGTCTTCTGGTTTTTTATTTAGCTGCAAACTGGCTATTATTTATCTACATTAAAATTTCAAGTAAGAAAAGGGTTTTTCTTAGCAATTTGCTTTCGTATTTTAAACTGAAATACATGAAATGTTTCATGGGTCTGACTCACACCCATTTTTTGTTGATGTTTGTTTTCACACTCCTAGCCGCCAATTCCAAGTAGGCCACTGAATACTTTGTTGCTGTGAAATGAAATTGGGTAGTTTTCAGAATCTGTTAAATCCCTACTTAAACTTTCTGTGGAACACTTGATTTCTGAATCTTCTAACATCTTGCCCTTCTTTGCTCTTCTTTTTCCCCCCTCCACCCTCCCCTCCAAAAAAATGGGAAAAGAAATCCATAAGTGTAGATGTCACCTATGAAGATGCTTCTGCTCATCGCCATACTCACCCAGCACTAGTATTCCTGTAATGGCAACATCTCTCAAAAATTTGCCTTGTCATCACAATTTTTGTCAAAGAGGCCTCTCTTCTTAATTTCCTAACTTTACTCCAGAAAATTTTGTTCAGCCTTCTGCTGAGCTGATCTTTTAATTTGAACCCTTTTTCTTTTGTTATTATAGTCATTAATAACTTGCTTAGTTACAACCATACAGAAAACTTTTTGGAAGTATTATCTGCATAACTTTCAAGTACTGTGTCAACATTCTAAATTAGCTGTTTCCACAAATAAATTGGGATTGTTGGAATTCACCACTACCGCCTTTTGTAACTAATAAAAAGAGCCATCACTAGGAATTAAAAGAATTTTGTACTTGGGGAGTAGAAATCAGTATCCACAAGAACTTCCTATCTAAAATGGCATCACTGTAACATGAAAAATAAAAAAGCATCCCACCAAATAAATAGACCAACCACCAATACCACAACTGACAACACAGAAGGAATCATTACTTGCCATTTTTCTCAATCTTTTCAAGTTCTCTCTTCATCAACCTATTTGTTGCAACCCAAGACACACTGACAGGCCACTTCTTTGTTTGGATGCAAGGGTTATTTTTGCTTCATAGCGAAGAGAGTATGTTCTGTAAGCTAAAGAACTGACTGTACTCACAAAAATGTTAGAGATGATTAAGGATACATTTTTTATTATTGTTCAGAGATGTGATATTTTTCATCTCTCAGAAAATAATTAAGCATGGTTGTACAAGCACACAAAGAAAATACGCTGGCACACTGAGTTAGTACTAACAGCCAGCATTAAGTTTGTTGAAAGAAAGATCAACACCTGGCTAATGTTTCTCTTCTATTTTTTAATGCCTACAAGAAAACTCGTCAAAAAGCATAAATCTTTCTATAAATTCCTCCTTCTCCAACTGCATACTTAAAGGGAGGCAATTCATACATGTCAACTTGACCATTTATGAAGCATTATTGTCATTTTCCTGAGTAAGGCACTCTTTTCTTCACCATTCATCCTGACGGCTCCACAGAGTGACAGTGGTCGGCTGCCACCAGCAGCAGTTCTCCTCCTGCACTTGTAGGTCCAGGAAAAACTGCCCCACATAGTAGGACTTGTTCGTAGATAGTAATTCCCAAAACATTAAGGAGGAAGGAGCCTTGTAACACTTTAGTGTTCAGAAGTCAGGACAAATTTTTAACTCAAGCAATGCACCTGTATTCTTAGTGGAATTGTATCTCCTTCCCAAGGCGAAGGACTTTTTCTTTAAAGAAAAGATTTCACAAGTCAGAAAGTTAGCAGGTTTAGCTTTCCAAAGCCAAACATAGAGGTAATGTTTAATACCAATTATATATTTCATCTCCTTAATCCTCTGCAAAACTGGAAGCTTCTTCTAGAAAGTTTCTACATCCTTCCAGGCAATGGAGGCTGGGAAAGCAGCACTCTCAGTACATCCCAGGAAAAAAACATTACCTCATTAATAAAAAAACAACAGGGTTAAGCTTTTATTAAATGAAGGCTTTTTCACTAAAACCAGCTCAGGTTACAGAAGCTGGCAGTACACTACCATATTACAGGAAGTTTCACAATAGCCGATTCTGCAGTAAATATTAAATACTAGATAAAGCCTTCCTATTTCTGTCTGTTATTGCAAATTACTTAATGACATTCCTAGCTCTGCTTTTTAATTTTTTTAATGGTTCAGAATGCTGCTCATGATTTTGAAACAGCAGGCTATCATACCTCCCACCCTTACCTGCTCTATCACTGCCTCCTAAGCAATATGTTCACTAGAAAACTGCTCTTTTGAACTTTATTTCACTTGATCCCTCCTGTTTAATAGATCTGCTCTCTTCATATTAACCTGTTCATTCTTTGAATTTAGCAGCTGCTGGTGGTAATCTTGCCCTTCGCATAAACACTGTATTAAGACACATGTAAGAGGCTGTCACAGCTTCTTCCACATCAAACAGAAAGCACTTCTGCAAACCTGAGCCTTTTAAATTTAATCTTACAGATTATTTTAACCAGCATGCAAAAGTTACTGATTTAGGCTTTTCTTTCTTACTGTCTGTGCAAATTTCACCTCTACTGACTATAAAGTTACGTCTGGGATGAGGGGCAGAAGGTCGCTATTGAGACGCAAGACTCCACTGTATCATCCAGTCTAGTAAAACAAGAAGACTCATGTTCGTCATCTAGCAAAATATCATGTATTCTCTGACTGTGTAAAATGCCTTTCAAAGTTGCTGAAACCGATATTGGAATTAAACTCACAACACAAACTCTCAAGTAGTTTTAAATACTCTGTAAACTGTACAACAGATATCAAAACTACCGAAGGTATACATTAAAATTACACGCTATCAAATTTATATTTCAAGCCTACATACAAAGTAATCCAGAAAAAATTATAACAGTATTATGTTAACAAACACCTTCTCAACAGCTAAACCTGAAGTCACAAAAAATAACTGCACCATGGACTAAGAATCCATAAGTTTTAGCTGAGGCTGTACTTAATGTCTGGCTGAAATCACAACCTGGATGAAGAATTTAGCACTAAGCAACTCAGTAAATACTATTGTCATTTTCCCTGTATGAGTCATGCTTCTCAGAGAACTATTAGAATGCTTACTGCTACAGCTTACTTACTATGACCAACGTGGTCAGTTCTGTGACATTGCTGTTCAGCCACCTGAAAACAGAAAACAACTGATGATCAACTGAGTCAACAAGTAACTTTAGCAAGGACAAAGAAAGACACATCAAACAGAACACTAAAATTTATTTTAAAAAAGTATGTGAGGCATTTCCAGTACAGTGAAAGCACTGTGTTTCCCACTGCCAGATATGAAGCCATTACAAGAGGAACAGTTGAAAATAAATGTTACATGGTAACACTTGATTTGTTTGCAACCATCTGTTTAAATACACATATCCATTTTACAATAACTAAATTGTGAATGATACAGTACAACATGTACTCCTTTGATAAACACAATAAGCCAAAGGAATCTGTCAAAATGCACAATAATGGAAAATCTTAACTTTTTTATAATGGAACCAGAGTTTCATTCCACTAGTGATGCTCCCTAGCATGCAGATTTCAAATTCCCCTCATGCTATGAGAATTCAGAAGCATCTGTGTGTAAGTACATAATCCACACATATTGCACTGAAAATTTAAAATTCAAAATAATTTTCAACACTTGTTTGAATTGTTTACTTCCCAGATTTTTTTGCCCTGGGTAGATCAAGTTTTTCTAAACACCTAGTTCATACACAGCGTACAGGACACCGAAAACAGCGCAACAGATGCAACATTTCCATTTCAGAAAAATGTTACTTGTAATAGTAGTAGAAATCAAATACTGTTGGGGTTTTCTGATACGTATTTTTTCACTGAAGACGTGTAAAGATTCAGTGAAATTTTACAGCTTGGTACTTTAAAAATATCTTCTGTAAGATTAAACATGGACGTGCTTTACAAAGCTCAGAGGTGCTCTCTCCAGCTACACTGACAGACAATTTTAACTAAGCAAATCAGCGTAATTTGCCTATGTATCAAAATGCTAGAGTAAAACGGCATTTCAGGATTTTTCTTTGGGTTTGCCTCTACTGGGGCTTTTAGACTGAACACTTTTTAGAAAAAAATGCATAGAAAACCAGGTATTTTTACTCTAGATCCTTTTCTACAGCATCACATTGCTGAGAACATAAAGCTCACCTATCTCACAGTGGCACAGACAAGAAAGCACGCTAATAAGCTAACACAAACAAAACTTCAGTCATCTACATGAGCAAGAACTTCATTAAGAGTTAGACAAGCTAGCTAATTTAAATCTTGGTAGGCAGTTGCATCAACAGGAGCCATAGTTTTGGGGGTTTTTTTATGTAATTTTAAATTACGAACTGTAAATATGCGGGCAATAACTCCAACTGCTTTTTTTTGTTTGTTCTGGCCACCAATGTCAAGCTATACTTGGCCTGTCAGGAAAGCAACAGGTATTTTTCTGCCTTGACAAAGGACAGCCAGGAACAAAACTATCCTCACTGAAGTCAGTGGTAACATCACGAACCTATAAAGGAAAGGTATCATATTTATTCTCTCAAGTGGAAATCTAAACATTGATATTCTCCTTCCCCACCCTACTGCCATACTTTGACACCACCAAAAAAACCCAACCTACTGGAACCAAAACAAGGGAGGAGACAGAAGATACCACACAGTAATTACACCATTTAAACAATGGGAGCAAAACATTTGAGAGAGAGGAAGCTTAAAAAAGTATGTATTTTGCTACACTCTCAATCATCCTGCTGGCTGACTAGAACACTGAATTGTCTTCCCAAAAACAGAAAACAAAGCCATATTTCTTAAGTTGGAAACGTGGCACTTCCTGCATTAACTGAAGCTCAAAGCTCAAGTATTTGCTCTCAGCTAATATTCTGCACATATGTTCTGCTTCTGACTACATACATTTCTGTGGCACTGCTAAATTTGGGGCTTGGGATCAGTCCTGAAGGCACTGAATAGTCCCCAAAAACCTGAACCTTGGGACAAAGGTTAGAGGTTCAGCAGAGGACAGTGAAAAAAGCTCTTCAGGTTCCTGCTTGCCACTTGCCAAGAATGATAACCAGCTACTTAAGCACCCGGCAGGCAGGGATATTGCACAGTCACAGCTTCCTCAGCCCTGAATCAAGTCACGAAATAGTTTTAAAAACAGGCTTTACTATTGCTCCCTGATTAAAAGCACACAGAGTGGTTTCAGCCCCAGTGTCCAATGTACAGAGTAAACAGATGCCCTAAATGGAAAACCAAGGCAAAACTCAATAGCAAAGATATGACTTCGTGTGAACTGAAGGAAATTACACAACACCAACTTCTCCATACAGTAAAAGAAAAAAAATACTCTAAAGGACCAAAGAATATTGTTTCAGATTAAATATTCTCTTTCTTGACATAACTGCACACACACAAACATGAAACGCTCAGGATTTACTATTTAACTGTGCAATACTGGAAGTCCTTGAAACCAGTTTCTTCGTCCTTTCAGTACTCCCAGTTATTCTATTAAAGCTCTACAGAGAAGCATTTTTTGTGGTTTTCTTTTTAGATTTGTTTTTAGAACCAGTTATTAGAAAATGTAAAACAGAACATCCTCAGACATAAAAAAAATCCTAATGCAATTTAAGAATAAAAGGTCAGAAACGGCCAACATTCCACACTCCATAACCATGGAGAGAGGTGGAAGTTGAGTATTTAAAACAAAAAACAAAACCAAACAAAGAAAAACCCACAACAACAACAAAAAAAAAAACCTGACAGTGGTCAATGGAGAATGGGACAAGAGTGATTTTCAAATTTCAAGTGTTTATCTTCAAATTTCAATATTGACTATGCAACATTAATGTAACCTAATCAGGCTTCCCAGCATTATTTCTTTACTGTGTAAACGGTAAAGACAAAGGTAGCTTCCTGCGCTTAATATTAGCATATAAATGGAGCTAATTAAGGTTTGACTTCAGTGGGAAGTCAGGATGAGGTGAATTCCCACCTTTGTTGCTCTTACCACTTTGCAAGGTGGGTTTTTATGCAAGACTAGAATAACTGGTTTACATTCTGGCAATGGCAAGTTCTCAATTAAATCAAAACTTAGTATCTGAAAGCACCACAGAATGCAGCAAAATAAAACAATGTTTTCATAAAGCTGTGAGGGAAGACCTTTTCTATCTTGATGGCAATTTGCTGATTTCTCCAATGCAAACACACTACAAAAGATATGCCTGTCTTCTAAAAACTTAATGCCCTTTTTAATTATATTGCAAACAAAGACTGAAAGAACACTTTTCAGGTTACATTCTTCCTGGTTTTCATTCATTAATTCAGGACCTGCCTGCTCTAAAAGTTTACTGTGATGGGAAAGCTAACAAAGTTGTAGCATTTATAAAAGACTGAGAAAGTGATATTAGGGAGCTTTATCAATCTGTTTCACACTTATATTAATATTTGTAACCAGTAGTTCTTGAAAACCCTACAGAAAGAACATTTGATAAAATGGGGGGCCCTTATTCCCTTAAACTTACCTGAACATTTGAAAAAAACTGAAGCAAGTTTCTCTATGTAAGACAAGACATGCCATTTTTGGCAATTTAAAAAGGCTTAGCAGAAAAGTCATCAGAACCTACTACAGACTAGTACATGACAATGTATTTATTGAAACCCATTCTACTGGAATAGTCAAAAGGAAGAGAGAAGTCATGGGCCTAAAATACAGTTTTAGAAAAGTACTCTGATTTTAAAAACCACACACATTTTTATAGCTTTTTTTAAGACTTATCTCCTCTGGTGAACTAATGTTGGAGAACCAACCATTCAAAAACATTGATTTAGAACAAAAGATCAACGAAAAAAAAAACTCAGAAAACGGTGAATCTGCCAAGCAAAATTATTCCTTATGATTTTGAAAACTGGTAATTCAACAGGATTCAGTATTGTATCATCGTATTTATGCATCAGTCAGTATGAAGAACACTTAAGTAATAGAAATCAATTGCTTTCTCTAAGACTTGGGTTCTGAGTTTAATTTCATTTACAAGATTTAGGTAGTTGGGTTTCGCCCGCTTGCAATTCTCCCCCTACCCCCTTCTACAAACCAGTGAACCAGTATGGAAAGAGCACAAAACTGAAATTCACTTCTGGATCAAATTTACTTACTTCCTATCCCACATCACACAATTTCTTCTTATAATGGATCAAACACCACCTTCAAATTTGGTTTTCTTCTCCAATTTTTACATCCTTCAGGTTTTCAGCCTAAAATTGTTCTTCATCAGCTTGACTCTATTTGCTTGAATCCTGCAATTTCTATGTTCTTTACACATATTTCTTGGGCATTTGCGCACCATGAGGCAGGAGGATGCAAGGTTTCAATTTTGCTAAACTAAAGCAGTTTAAATTCTTTCAAATCCTTGTATAAATCTCCAGATTACCCTCAGAATCCCAGTGCATGTTCTCTTCACCTATTTTTAATATATGCTTCTTGAACATGAACAATCCTTCTGGAACACAACAGAATATTCCAGATGAGGCCTTACCAGGACATTCCCAACACAACAATCATGTATGAGAATCACGAAAGTCACTGCACAAAAGCCTCTCATCTAGAGACACATTTACCTCACTGACTCACTCAAGTATTGGGCCATGAGGTTGTCACATGCTTCCCCGCTGCGCAGAGCCCTTCAGCGGATAAGCTCTTTACAACTCTTGCTGCACCTTCTAAACAGAAACAATGCAATTGAGGGGGCGGGAAGTGGGGATCCACCAAAAAAAACCCCACACTAAACCATCGTCAATATGATCTAGTTACACTCGGCTTCATTTCTTCAAGATCTTCATGTTTCTTCCAGTCATTTGCAATTGGACATTCCTCAAATTATTATGTGTAGAACTACAAGCGTAACTTCTACTCCCACCCCCAAACGCCATGTTTTCTCACACTACTATTTTATCAGTCCTCAAAAAACTACCCACTCTTCACCTACATTAGACAAAATTCTAGAAGTGGCAGGAAAACTAAGGCCTCTACCCACATTTTGACTTTGTACAAACAGAATGAAGATAAGAAATGTTAATTCTGTTTCACTGTACTAAGAAACCATCTTTTCCCAGCAAATGGGAGTTGTCCATTTTTATGACTAATGTCCTAAGCGCAAGAAGCCAGATTTTTACAGTGAGCATGGTAGCACTGCTTTATGAAAGCAGAAGCCACACAAACCCTTAGGTAAGTACCTGATTCTGTAGTGGGCAGACTATACCTCTCTGTTGTAGAAGAAATACAGAAGTTAGTTAGCTGCTAGAATGGTGCAACAGAGGAACTATGAATTGGCCCCAAAATGCCTGAGGCTCACACATAGTTCCACTGTATTTTTTTATCCAAGTAATTTGATCTACGCAGCTGGAGACTGTCATCGTAGTTTAGGGACAACAAAGAGAGGTGACATAGACTCCATGATTCCAAAGGCATAAAGGCATTTATTAATAGAATATCACACTCTTATAGTAAGGATCGTGAACCTAAGACCTGATTGGTCTTTAGGAGACTCCTCCTGCACCGTTGGCCAAACAGGGAACAACTCCTTCTTGTAAACATCTCGCACAACACCAGGTGCAAGGGATAAGATAATAATTGTTTTAATTCTTTTCTCTAAGTTTCCCAGGCTGAGCCTGGGAGAAATTATCTCTGGTCTTACAAAGACGGAACTGAGAATCCCCACAGGAGAAATCTTTCATATTCAATCCCTGTGTACAGAGATCCACTTACACGGAATGGCTTCGGTTGGAAAAGCCCTCCAAGACCATTGAGTCTAACTGTTCCCCCATCACAGCCAACACCACTGCTAACCCATGTCCCCAGGTGCCACACCCACACACACACTTTTAAATGCCCCCAGGGATAGGGACGCCAATACTGCCCTGAGGAGCCTGTGCCAGGGTTTGACAATGCTTCCCAGGGAAGAAATTGTTCCTAACATCCAAACTAAGCCTTCCCTGGCACAAAACTGTACAATCATATCAAAGTAAATACCTTCTAGACATAGTCCTTATTATCCTCTGAACTGTCGTATTTCTTTAAGTCTCCATTAATTTAAACTTGTTTGATCATTTTCAAACACTTGAAAAATATTACTAATTCTTATACTAAAGCAATTGTTCATTATTTGACCTCCAAATGCTGAAAAATCTCTGTATACACTATGTGAAGAACAAACACACCCCTCCTTTGAGCTTATTTCTGTTTCAGTGCAACAGACCACAAAAGCATATTCAATTGCAGGCTTTATTTAGTTCATTAGCATTAAAAAACAAATTCAATTTCTAAGTCCTTTTTGCATTTTTCAGGTAAAGCGTGTCTGCAAAATATGCCACTTTTCTGCATAATGATCCTCTCTCTAAAACAGAGCAAGCTAAAAAGCAAGAAAGTTCAGAAAGCTGAGCTATGGGGGTTTATTCACATTGTTGACCATTTTGTGCAGCTGGACAAGGTGAGATTACGACACTTGGCTACTCAGGAAAAAAAAATCACTGTGGAAGAAACAAAAGCTGCATGGACTGTCAAAGCTCTGTCAGCACATCGGACATACTTATGCCACGAACCTTTCCACATCAGGACCTTTCACTGTTATGATGGCTAAAAGCAAAGATGTCAGCTATGACATGGTCTACATCGTAATTAGGTATTTTGACCAAGATTCAAGACTTGTGAAAAAATTATCTTTTAGTAAAGCTTGCCCAAAAGTGCTGAAAGGTTTTTGCATCACTTTAATTAGTTTTCATCGACTCCCACATTTTACAGACATGACAGAATTTTTCCCTGACTCAGCACTTACAGGGATCAGCAAGCACACTTAGGACTAAAAAGCACAGCCATTCTATATAACCTCCGTATGTGTCACTTCCATACATTTGAGACAAAAATTGTGTCAAGGCTATTCTCTAACAAGTGAGGACATGTCGGTTAACAACTCTATAATGCCAGTAGAAAGTGAAGAAAAGAACATTGTCGGTAAAAATTCAAAACTGCTCCTCTTGCTGTCATCACCTTCAGGAGAAGATAAAATATGTGAAAATAATTTTTCTTCTAGCGAAGTGCCATTTCAGTCTTTAACATCCATTCTGAGCTAAAGAACAAGAGAAAGTCTGAGAATTACTGCACTGGCAGGACTTCATCCTCTCTTTGAAGACTGACTGCTACCTTGAACCTACCTGCAATGTTGGAAGCTCTCGCAAACAAGAGGGAGCAGCAAGACATGGCTTCAGCATTCACATAGCTAGCTGCTCCGGTCTGTCAAAAAGACAGAGTAATTGTTTTGCAAACTGCCTACCCCAGTCACAGACAAAGCTTCATTGCATTGTACATGATTCAGAGAATCCTAGACAGTACTATAAAAGCAATAATCACACACACACACACAAACATAGCTGAGGAAAAGACAGAGAAAGCAAGCACGAAAAAAAACAGACAAAGGAAGGAAGTAAGAAAAAGACAAAGCTATTAGAAAGTTTCAAAAGCCTTTGTTTTTTAATTAATAGATTAAGTTACTTAAGAACAAAAATGCAATGCAACCGTAAAGTCTCACAGGAATTAAGTGAGACTATTAGGATGAAGATGATGAAGAGTACAAATAATTTTAAGTTCTTTTATATTTTGGAAATTCTCACCACTAATACAGGTACCTTTATTTGGCATGTCTTTAGTCACACAGGCAGCACATAGTTCAGACATATTTTAAAAAGTCAGTAAGTCATTTTTGTTAAGTCTCCCAGCACTGAAGTCTGGTAACAAATGGTTAGAAAAGGTGTGAAATATAGGTTTGAGTCACAATTAGATTACATCAAGTACACAAGCTAGAGTCCTACTCTGAAAACTGTAACAAGAGGATAACTCTTTCCATGTAAAAGTATTATTTCTAGGTCCTTAAAAAAAAAAATTAGATCTCCAAAACTTTGAGATGCTCTGATGTGACAAACAGTAAACATCTTGTATCTTCTCCAATAAAAGCAATTACCAGCTGCAAGCTAAAGCATTTCAACCAAATGAAATTGGAAATTAATTGGTTATCAAGCACAGCTACATTTAAACATCCTTTGTATCAGATCTTCTGTCTTTATACTTCCACATCAGTCACAGAAAGATTGCCCTGCCTGTCTACAAAACCGATTAATCCAACTCGTAAAAATAAATTTTCAAAGATGTATGTGTGTGTATATATATAGGCACATCTTCCACTACCCCAGGTTGATCCAAGCCCTGTCCAACCTGGCCTTGGACACTTCCAGAGATGAGGCAGCCACAGCTCCTCTGGGCACCCTGTGCAAGGGCATCAGCACACTCATGGGGAAGAATTCCTTCCCAATATCTCATCTAAACCTGCCCTACCAATCACCTGGTGTTTAGAGCCCAAGATACCATGAGAGAAAAAGACCCCCCCCCATGTTGTGTGACACTGAAGAATTAATTTAAACCTAATGCAGAAGCAGCATTTTTGAGGCAGAAACACAGGTACTGTTTACAGTTACTTGTAATTATTCTCTTGATGGACTACAGATACCTAAAAGAATTTTTCAAACTAAGTATACAAGAAACCATATAACCTGAAGCAGGTAGGACATAATGTATTTTCATAAAGCAGAACTCACAAATTAGAATCTGGGGAAAAATAAACCTAACTAATGTATTGGAAGGCTTATTTGGCAGAGAAGTACTGGAAGCCAAGAACAAATCCATTTCCAGAAAAAATAACTTAGATAATGCCAGAATCAAATCATTTACTACATATCATTACTTATATTTTATAGCTGCATCAGATAAAACAGGAATAGATTTAACAAATAAGAGCATTTTAGCAATAGAAATGGCTTTTACCTATAAATACAAGTTAAGGAAAAACAATAATCCACTGCAATTCTAATTCACTCTTGCCCAAGACAGCAGTACCTTCTTTAAGCACATATGTAACACTTTTAGGCACTGGAATATTCTCACAGGGACCTACAGTTTCCATCTATCCACAAACCAAGTCAACATAATACAATATTAAAACACACCACTCCCTTTCGGGAGGGCAAAGCCCTACAGTTTTAGGCTCTCGCTCTTTCTTCCAAGACAACCATCAGGCTCCTGCATTGGCAGCTGTCACACAAAACAACCAGAGTCACTTCACGTATCGCATAGTCCTTAGACAGTAATACCACATTCCTTCTTCTGCATTTCCCAATGCATACTCCTCCATTCTGCTCTTGAAAAACAGAGTCTGATTTCATGCTTCGACAGAAGAAGCACATTATTCAAATCTGACTTGCATAGCCTTGTATTAAAAGATGCTAATAACAAATATCTAGTAATATAACCAGCACAATACATAAGGAAAATAGAGCCGGATTCAAAGAAAGTGGGATAATAAAATACCTCATATCTCATTCAAGTATTGTATCTTTATTTTACAGTGTTTAGTAAAATATTTTATTTACATTAAAAACACTGTAGTCATCTTTATCATTTTACATAACCACTACATTTAGATCACAACACTTCTCTTATTAATCACAATAAAAATTACAAGCTAATGAATCATACAGTATTTTTTCTTGTTACATGTCTAAGTACTAGGCTGCATTACTTTTCAAAACAACTGCTAAAAATGAAAAAATGGGGGGTTTTAATACAAACAGGGCTTTGTTGGGAGTTTTCTGTTTTTGTTTTTTAACGTTTGTTAAATTTAAGTTTACTGCCTTACAAAACAAGGCAGTGCAGCTGGTAAGCTAACTTTAGCACTGCAAAGAC
The DNA here is from genome assembly GCA_013399835.1 of Leptocoma aspasia. Lineage (NCBI taxonomy): Eukaryota > Metazoa > Chordata > Aves > Passeriformes > Nectariniidae > Leptocoma > Leptocoma aspasia. Next base: position 219,146 of record VXAX01005711.1, read on the forward strand.
CAAAGGGAAACACAGGTTTTCTTAATTTCAAAAATCACAGTATGTTTACAGATATATACACACACAGACTTTATGCCTTCCTTTTAGCAGAAATGTTATTAGAAGGCGAAATTGCAACCAGTAAAAAAACCTAGTGAACAGATTTAATCAAATTAATACAGTAACTTTAATATATTACTCCTCTGGAACAACAGAAGGCTTTAACTTGGTCCATGTGCAAATAATCATATCAAAGGCAATAAAAAAAGCCTGTATCACAAAAAAACCCAACAGTACTAATGGACATCTTCTGTTGCTCATCCCTAAATCATCAGGGTATGACAAGAGCCACCTACCAGGCACATACAGTTGATTTATCAGATCACATGGTAAGTACAAACATGTTACCTGAAAAAAAACCACACAATCCCCATCAGTGGTAAAGTCTATTCCACAGATTTTTCTAAATACAGAGTTCTGCTCTGTGCTGGCATGCAAAATATAGTTGACAGAATTGACCTATGCACACAAATATTGAGTATTTTGTTTCGGCACGGATAAATTTGAATGGAAATAGCTGTTGGTTTTTAGGAAAAAAACAAAAAAAAATCAACCCTCCTCCCTCTTCCCTCAGGTTTTGGGCAAGGGAGAATTTGACAGTGTAAATATATGAAGTAATCCATCAAAGACAGAACTGAAGAACTTCTTACTAAGCTTATAATAAAACAATTTTTTAAAAACAACCCTTTTTATTATTCTGAGAAAACGCAGCAAAGTGAACGGAAGTTTAACTTATAATACTCTGGGTTCCCTGTGTTCACACGGTTCAGCATGAAGTTACTAAAAACACCTCTGTCAATATTTTCTCCTAACATGATATAACAGCAGCACAAAAAAAAAAAATGTACTTGACATATTTGTTGATTTCCTTCAGGCACACTTTTATCAATTCCTCTCATCTCAGGACATTGTGCATTAAATGTCAAAACAGCATAAACTAAGAAATTACAGAACAACAAAAAGTTACCTTTTTAAAGATCACTGGATAGCCTGTAATTTAATCCTCACACATTTTATTTCAATGCATCTTAAAGACCCGAGAATTTTAGAGTTTTAATTCAAGACTGTAGCAATATTCTACACTGCTGGTCAAAACTCATGACTCTGCATGCTCTCTCAGTACCATTCTGACACAAAGTAAGTTTAAACAGTTCACCAAAACATCCTAAAATATAGAACAAGTGACACACACAACCACAGAGTAGTTGAGATTGAAAGGGAGACCATCTTGTCAAACCCTTTGCTCAAGTAGTCACTTAGAACCAGCTGCCCGGGACTGTATCCAGATGACTTTGGAGTATCCCCAAGGGTGAAGACTTTGCAACCCCTCAGGACAACCCATGTCAGCGTGCAGCCATCCTCACGAACAAAAAGTTTCCTGATCTTTGGGGGGAACCTCACAGAATGGGTCAATTTGAAAGGAACAGCAGCAGGTCATGTGGTCCTGCCTCCCTGCTCAAGCAGGGTCATCCCAGAGGACAGGGGCATGGAACCTCCTGTGCTTCAGTCTGTGCCCGCCCTTGTCCTGACCCACTGAAAATAGCCTGGTTTTGTCCTCTTTACGCCCTTCAGAATGGTATTTGGAAACACTGACGAGATTCCCCTAAACCTTTTCTCTGGGCTGAGGAGTTCAAGCGCTCTCAGCCTTTCCTTGCAGGTGAGATGCTCCAGTCCCTTCAACTCCTTAATGGCCATTTATCAGATTTATCAGATAAATGCCAAAGTGCATTTATCAGATGCACTTCAGTAGTCCCATGTTGAGAAGCTTAGAACTACACACACAACTCTACAAATCTCACCTCTGTCCTTCAGCACGTATTTAGCTGTATTTTGAACAGTGAAATGCCATAAATAATTATGGTAACAACTTACGAATTGTAGTAATTCTTCTGGCAAAAAGATTTATGTTAACAACTAGTTCAAAGAAACAGAATTTGCACATCAGTTCCACAGTATTAAGGAACAAAAAACATTGAGACAGTGTTGTGCCACCAAAACAATAGACTACAAGATATCACTGGAAGTTGAAAGTGTAATGCAAGCTAGCAATCTTACCTAGTTGAAAATAAAATTGATAATTAGTAAACAATGTACTAGACATTCTGCTAGGTTTCTGCAAGTTCAGAAGCTAACAGCAGCGTGGATTACAGCAAGCCTGAAGACACTATAACAGGTACCTATTTGAAAATCTAGAACTTATGCTTCAGACTATTTTTCTTCTGCTTCCCTACTCTTTCTGGGCAAAAATAAGCTTGCAAGTATTTTCTTCTGCTCTGTGAGCTTTCAGGTTCAGGATAAGAACACAGTTTTGACAAGAAAACTTCGGAATCTGTAAAAGGAAGCTAATTGCCCGCTGATTAAAAGAGAAAATACTGTAAAAAACCAGCCTTAAACCTGAGTGGAAAGGACCACTACAGTGTATGACAATGACAAGAGACCGCAAGCTAGCAAGTCTGAATTAGTGTAAGCATTTCTTAGAAGAATATCCCTGACTTTTCAGCTCCTAAAGGCTGGACCTGGAGCTCAAAAATGAAACTTCCACCACTGCTTAGCACTTATTTAACTCTGCTACTAATGGAATTCAAAGTACATCTAAGAAGAACATCAAGAGAAATGCTACACATTTTTTAAATATTGCCCTAAGTATCAACCAGTACCTGAGTATCTCAGACAAGAAACATTGAATCAGATTAGTAAAACTACACCACGGAATAGTTTCCTTGTTTTTAGCAAACTATATGTATTTAGAAGGAAAGATGGTCAAGATCTAAGTTTGTTCTAAAACTCACTTCTGGTTTGATATCTACAGATCGCTGATCATTTGACCTCTGACTCTTTCTTTATAGCTCATAAAAAAAACCAGAACTGGAAAGCAAGCAACAGGCAAGTTGAAAATTAATCATCCTGAGGCCATATGCTTCTAAAAATGCAACTTCTGATTATTTGATTGATTTTTATATGTAAAATACTCTATTTACAAGAAAAAAACAATAAAAAAGGAACTTAAATGTCTTTGTTTAAGAAACTAAGCTTCTCTTCAGGTGCTATAGAAATTGTAGTCTTAACTTTTGCTGTTCAAAATTAAATTTATACTGATCTAACGGCACCTGACTTCTGTTCAGTGAGTGTAAACATACTGAAACCTGTTTTTCAGCAATTCTATGACAACTTATTTTCTAGCATCCACAGAAGTTAATTACTGCCACATGCATGAACCAGTATGATTTATACAACAAAAGTAGCTATCTGTGCAGCCTTTTTAATACCTGACAAACAAGTGTGACTCTTCTTAGTCTAGTTTACAATTTACAGGATNTGACTATATAAAATAGCAAGTCCTGCTTTTATTAATGAAACAGCAATCAGCTGTCTGTAAGCCATCCATGTGACACATGCACACAATCCATTTCACAGGGCACTAGTATACACACAGACTTCAGTTCTGAAAAACGCTCAACTAAAATGAAATCTCTGGAAAACTGTGTATTATTATGTGCATGCATTTCATAAATGCAAATGTTTGTTCTCTCATGTAATACTGCACTGGAAAGATAACAAGTCAGCACGACTTGTGCCAGACTATCTGTGTGCCCTCAATAAGAAATAATGCACACATGGGAATGATTCTAATGTATTTTGACAAATAGAAATTACTGGATTACTTATCGCTTGTAGTTACAGATGTAAACATTATTCTAGTCATGTTACTTAAAAGTGACCAACATTTTCTAATTGAAATTATATTGCATTTATCCTGAGAGCAAAACTTTGATCCAAAGAAAGTAGGATTTAGTATCCACTATCTGCATTCTACTGTGCACAAAACCCATGTACATAGTACCATGGAAAAGCTTTTTACTACAGGTCTCCTCATGTGCTACTTTTGAGGTGGCTGAAAAAATTTTGAGGTGGCTGAAAAAATATTTTGAGGTGGCTGAAAAAATCCTGTGGGCAGTGTTCCTATGATGGACCTCTGCATTTTCCTACTGCCATAAACCAGACGCCATGAGGAAATACAAGTCCACTTCAACAACCCACTTGGCAAGGACAGTGCTGACAGCACACACACTTGTTGGACAGTGGGCACACACTGAGGAATCAGAGAACTGCTTGGGGCACTGGTGAAGTAGCACTAATACAGGCCTACTACTTCTTCAGCTGGTGGGTCTAATCTGTCTATCTTCTTCAATACAGTGACTAATTTTCAGAAGACTGTAGAACTTCACTGTTGAATGTCTAGCCTACTTTCAGTTATGGCTGAAAAGAAATGACAAACAAAAGTTACGGCATGGAATTGACAGGCATGTGGACAAACAGGTGAGCACAAAGCACGGTCATAAAATTTTACGTGTTGACATCAGGTACTTAAAAGGCAGACACATGAAGCAGAAAAAGTAACTCAGCTTTACAAAGAGATCCCACTTACATGCATTTCAAATGTCTCCTAGAACATATAACACAGATAATTCCTTAAGACAATTGCTTATCTATTTATTTTAAACACATTGTAAGGTATAAAAAATACTACAATTATTAAAAATTAACCATCTAGAGGCCAAGAAATCTTTTAAGAGTGATTGCCCACGCTTGTTTTAACATAAATTCTTTACACTATTCACAGATCTCTCAGAACACATAATTAATTTCCATGACCGCAAAAAGACTGCAGGCTACATCTGAACACTGCTCTGTATAAACCACTTACATCAACTCAATAAACTTTGTAATATGCTGTATATTTATAACATCTTAACTGCTAACACTGAAAATTTACTGGTATCTGCAAGAGTCAAAAGATTATAAATTTACCTCAATCATCATCAGAAACAGGCTGACATAGAAAACCATCTCCCAAAAAACAGGTGAGTATTTCAAGCTGCTCTGTATCTTTCTCACATATAAATAAAAGGAAGATGACATAGCATAATCTGGTCCTTTCAGTTCCTAATACCAGGCAAAAAAGGGCGTTTTACAACTGACTGCACTTACTGGTGCACTTAACATTAGTATTAACCTAAAGTAAGTGAGAGCGAGTTCCTTCCTTCCCCGCATGCCCTTTGACTGTTTCTTCGTATAATGAACACACTACTTTTTGCAAATCATAAAAAACTAGTTCAAAACTAACCCTCTGGATAAGGCTCTACCATGGAATCAGTACTTCCCACTCTTGTTCAAAAATACGTTTAGTTCCATGAAGACAACTTGCTATACCCTCTAAGGCTTAAAGGGGGAAAATCAGGCCTGAAAAGCACTTTTAGAAAAGAAGAACAGAGAACTGCAGAAAAATACAGTGCTAACACCACAGTTAAAGGCCAAACAATAAAGGATCCTTACTAAGTCTGTTGCCATTTCAGTAATACAGTCTTTCCATATGCATTCTTTCTCTTTTCTGAAATTTACTGCTCCGAACACTCTTACACGCATTAAGTGGCAAGTATATAATTACACAAACCCTTTAGATATTTTTTATTCAGCAAGTTAAACAAAAAAGACATGAAAAACACCCAACAGAAGGACTTCAGTATGCCACCAAAATGGAGCGCACCCATTTTGTATTCAAATATACACCCATTCTAAAACCCTATCCTCCAAATCCTCCATTACAATTAAGGTATGACTAAATCCAAGTGCATTCTCTACTAAGCCACCAGAAAGATAATAATTGTTGGAATGTATTGCTGTGATTTTTTTTCAAGAATCCACAATATTTCACTCCCTTTAGACAAGACTTGGGATCTCAACTTTCTTCCCATTTCTCACACTTTTTTTGGGACAGTAGTTTTTTTAACATGGTCTCTGTTGACAATGCAGTGAAAAAAATTCAATCACTGTCTGCTGTTAACCAAGTGTCAGCGATTACTAAGAGGAGGGTGGGTGTGTAATCACCTAAAATCAGAATATCCTGCGTTGGAGGAGACCCACAAGGATCATTGAATTCAACCCCCAGCCCTGCCCTGGATACCCCAACAATCCCATCCTGTCCCTGAGAGCATTGTGCCAACACTCCGGGAGCTCTGGCAGCCTTGGGGCCGTGACCATTCCCTGGGGAGCCTCTCCAGTGCCCAGCAACCGTCTGAGGACAGAACCTTTTCCTGACACCCAACCTAAACCCACCCCTGACACGGCTACAGCTGTTCCCTCAGGTCCTGTCCCTGATCACAGAGAGCAGAAATCAGAGCTGCCCCTTCACTTCCCCTCATGAGGAAGTTGTAGACCCCAATGAGGTCTGACCTCAGCCTCCTTTTCTCCACACAGAACAAACCAAGAGACCTCAGCCATTCTTCACATGGCTTCCCCTCCAGACTCTTAACAATTTACTTCTTTAGACTCCTGTGTAAGGTAATTTCACTGAAAGAGCCAAAATGGGAGCATCTATTGTTTATAATATTAGACTCAGTAACTAAAAGCAACCAAAAACCCAAACAAGAATTCTCCTTGCTGCTTTGAAAGCTCCTACAATCGTGCTATGAAGAAATTGTTTCTGGCATTACAACTGCTGTAGAGGTTGGGTCCCCCCAGGGACCTATTGAGCACTCTTCCACCCTACTTCTCTCCTAAACCATACAGCTGTAGTCTCGGTTATCTCTGATCCAGCTCTTTCTTCAACATTGAAAAGAAGCAGTGAGGGGCTAAAGGTAACTCCAAGGAAGAAAAATTATCACAGACGCAATGGAAAAATACTGGTTTGCATTTCTCACTGTTTATTCTTTCTTCAATTGCTGTAACTATTCAGACAGAACCAGTGCTGAAAGGAGTGCTAACATCTTTTATTAAATTAACTGATACAGCTTGAAAAACTAGACTCTTTCAGGCATGCATGTTTGGTATTTTTATCTCGCTAACTAACACAGTAAGAAACCTCCCTTAATGGCTTCCCATTTTCCTAGATCCATACATATGAAGTCAGAATTTATTTACAACTTTCCTCAGCAATGCTTTCTATTTACATGCCATCTTATAAATTAGTAACAAGTTAATAACGTACAACGTACTGGATCAAAATATGTATGGAGAGCAGGAATTTTGGGCTCCCTTTTATTCCCACAAGAACTAAGGACATTTAGAATACTGACTTTTATCATCAATAATATATTACTCCTTATAAAAGTTCCAGTCACTAGGGCAAACAAAAATACAGAAAAGTTATCAAACTTTTCTGTATCAGCTTGATTTCTAATTGAAAAGCAAAACTGAATGCAGGAAGATCAACTTTACATCAGGGCTTATATATATTAACAACTAATATTTCTAAGTATGTACTTTTCACATTATAATGATAGATAAGCATACCTTTAGAAGAGTACAGTCATTCCTAATATATCCATTATTTTCTCCATGGGATACTCAAGAGGACTGCTTACTTCTATTTCACTCCGCCTTCATGTTGTGTAATACAACTGCATTTTATACTTCTTGGCTTTCCCCCAAAAGCATTGGGTATACAACGCATGAAAAAAAAAATCAGCAACTACAGTGTTAGCAAGGTAACACTGGGTAAATCTAACAAGGATTTCTTGTTCAGAACAACAAATGTTACAAAATTACTACAAAGCTTGGCTGATGTCACTTTTTTAGTCTTTACATAACAAGATTTCATGTTTAAGATGTATGTCACTGCTCACCCTTACACCTTATTTCTTCAAAGCTCAGAGTTTAACATTTTATTCAGCATTTAGTTAAAAATAAATATTTAATACAGAGGTTGTTCTGTGATGCAAGCACAGCTAAAATGAAAGGCCTCTGTGGCTGCAGTGACCAGATTTCAAATGCAGGTAGATCAATAAAAAAAAAACTCAAGCCCAGTCTCCATGTGTGAGTAGAATGGTTTATAATAGCTTGCAAATGACTATGCATTTGCTGTAACCAGCTGTTCTTAAATTATGAATATGCAACCAATTCATGTTAAAGCCAAATCCCAGCACCATTTTTACAGGGAAATCCTAGTGGTTTTTTGCTTGTGCCACATGTTAGCTCTGGTAAGGCTACATACAAACAGCAGTAACTTCGGAACAAATAGGACCAAACTATTTGCATTTCATTACTAAGTCCATTAGCACAGCAAGGGTTGTCAATCTTTAGAACTCCCCTACAACAGGGTAGGCAATACAACAATTATCTCCAAGCCAAAAAAAAAAACCTCCACAGCAGACACACAAGCCCCTTTGCCAAGCTTTTGCTTCAGCCAATCAGCCTGTGCGCCCTGACCTCCTTGAAGGCTTGCATCAAGCTTCAAACACTTAAAAACATCCATCATAAAAACAAAGACAGAACACTAAATTATACAGTATTAACCTCCAGGGTTTGCATACAAAGATGTAAGATTTATTTATGTTCTAGCATGTTAAGAGCTTCAGCACACTGTTCTTTACACCAAACTAGCTGCCAATTTGATGAACCTCTCTGCCCTCAGCAGTACAGTGTCTTTGATTAATGAGTGCATGCTTGTGGAAAAGTGCAAGAACAAAAAATGGGGCAAAATCCACACAATTATGTCCCTGTGCACCAATGGACCACTGCAATAATTTCTGTCCAACTGGCTTCCTGTTGTAGAAAGACTGAGGGTTGAGGAGGGGGTTGTGAGATTATTTTGCTGATTACACTTGGATACTACAAACCACTCTTCTAAAATAGCTATCTGGTAAAATGCACTGAATTGTTTATTAAAGAATCTTTCAGAATCAGAAAAACATTAACCCATTAACACAAATCGATAAATAAACAGGGTCATAATCCAAAAACATTATCTAAGTACTCTGTGAATAAAAAAATACTCTCTACAAGATTTCAAGGTTTTAGCTTCTAATCCAACAGACTCAGGACTGAGGTTCAAGTTCAAGAACAGTTACGCAGATTATTTTGTGCCTTTAAATTACTGTATTAAACATTCTAAAGAAAATCTACCTTATACTTCCTGTAATTTACAGACTAAGACAACATTGGTAGAGTTCATCACTACTCAAATAATGAAAAATTTTCATTATCCTTTCCAACAATTCCAGAGCAGAACTAAGTTCTGTGTGAGGCTCCAAAAAGACAACAGCATTATCAGACAGTCACTGTATTATTTTTAAGCCTACCTTCTTTCCCTTTATAGGGAAAGGCTTTATACTGTAAACATTACTGCTGACAAACACTTAAATTTAGCAGTTCCACTAATTACTAATGCAAAGAGTCCATCAGGTAGAACAATTTTTCAGGTAGTTTTGCTTTACATTTTTAGTAGTTTGAATTTTAAGGTTTTGGGTGATTCCTCCCTCAGCAGCTAGAAAAATCTCTGCAATCTCTTTTTGCAAGCTACCAAGGCTTAACCCATTCAGCTCTTTACAATGCCTGACCTACATCAAGTGAAAAGAGTCTTATGTCCTTTACACACAGAAAACAAGACATTCAGGAGGCCCTGAAGGGCATGGGTAGCAAGGTAAAGGGAGAGAATTCACATTAAAGGCAACAGGCATCATAAAGACGCTGACAAGCCCAGCACATCTTTTCCTAAGTCCATACTTTCAGAGACTATGTTTGAAAGATCATCTGTCACTAAGCAAGGTTTTAAAATGCATACTTGTTTTGATATTGGTCTTTTTTTCCAATGATCTGAAAGATATTCTATAAAAAGAGCAGGAACTGGTATTAGGAATTGTGCCAAATGCATAAATTAATTCTGTTGAACTAAGCTGGGAAAACCCTTGTATCCTCTGTTCCTTGCTGCTACATTTAAAAAATTGAAACAAACATTAAGATTTCCTCACGCTCCAAGAGTTTACCTGGTGTCTCATGAAATGCTAACACCACAATAAAATAAATCACAATTTCTCCTCCCCAAAAAGAAACAGAAATCTAATTCATACCATAAAATCACTACTTTTACTTTTATTATTTATTTCCATTTAAATCTCAAAGGAACTTTCGTATTGGACTTTAACGAAGTATATTTGTTCTTTTCTTTTTAAAGAATGGCTCAAGACCTGGGCACTATATAACGGTAAATTTAGGACAGTAAAGAGCTTAAACACTAAAGAAGTTGGATAAGAACTTAACACAGCTAATAGGTGAAACTCTGCGCTAACTAGATTATATGTTCTACACACCTCTTTTCCACTTAAAATTCTATGAATAAGAAATAGAATAATGGCAAAAAAATGCATCTTGCCTGGCCCTTCTGCAGAGGCTGAATGAATACATGGTCCCAGTTTTGTTTAATGACTACATTCGGCATTCTGCTTACCTACCCATAGCAATTACTCTGCGGACTAACAAACCACGCATTTCCGTTTTCGAGGAAACAACTATCCAGAACGCTACAGATTTAAGTCAGTGAAGACAGCTCTTTTTTCATCCTCTACCACCAACTACTTGTGATGTTGGTAAAAGACTAAACCCTTCCAGAGTCCTTATTTCTGTAACAGTGAAACTAATACTGTCTCGCCTTCATAAAGTCCTAAGAAAGAAAACTAAAAAATTAATGACCTACTGTCATTCCTCACACAAATCTTCTGGTGACTCCTTGTTGGTTTGTTTGTTGCTATTTACAGTAAAAATGGTTTTAAAGTAAAAATGTAGTAGTATAACAAAATCTCTAACAGCATAGATGTCAGTTTAAAAAAGGATGTTTCATTTCCTTCTGTGATGCAGTAGGGAAGATCATCTGTATCTAGATTCCAAATACTGCATAATGTTCTTCAATACCAAATTCCCATTTTATAAAATATGTTGACCAACATATACTTATTACATTTTGTCTACATTCAGAATGTTGTAAACTATCAATCACAAAAATCACTGCTAACCTTGACAACTGTTAGTGTTCCTTGCCGTGGCAGTTAACAATCACAAACTAGTTTATAATGTAGTATTACATAATTCACTGAATATACTGTAGTAAAACTACAGTATTAACTCAGAAGTTGAACCACACTTGGGAGAAAACTGGTAGACTATGGGAATCTCCCTTGGACCAAATTACCTACGTGATGAAAACACTAAGCATCACTCTTAGTGCTCCATTAGAGTAGTCTGTTCATTTTTTTAAATTTAAATAAATACATAAAACAAAAAAAATTCCACCATTATTTACACTTTTAAGTTTTATTTAAAGATACCTATACATTAGAGCCTGGGACACGGATCACAGCAAAGGGATTTGAACACAGAGCGCTCACACAGTGAAACCCTTAGTGCGCCGGAGGGAGAGGGGGGAGGAAGGGTGTAGGAAACTGCATTGTTGGTTACACCTCCCAACAGTCATGATCTCCTGTTCCCAAATATGCCATTATAAGAAAATTATAGAACTAACAGCAGTGAGGTATTCCTTTCCCTCATGCTGGGATATGAGACTGGGTGCACAAGCTTCATTTTATTTGCAACTCTGATATTCCACGTCTTGCACAGGAACAGAAAAGTCGCAACAAAGACCTTAACAATTGCAGTTCAAGCTGGGAGGGACTGTTCTATTTGAATTCAATGACACCACTAATGGCTTCTTAGCAGTTTCATGAAATCAACCAGCTGTCAAATCGATGCATCAGAAGGAACAGTTATGCACTCCCATAAGAAAAAGCAACACATCAGGATGTTTTGCAAAACATCTGCTCCTTTACAATGCAGTTCCACAATAAACGTGCAAACAAAGAAAACATGAAAAAGGGCAACAGGACCTATAAGGAAAGGCTTCTATGACCTTCTTATTTGCATTTTAAGTGTCTCCCAAAAAAGACAAAAAAAGCCAGTCTTGCAGAACTTTCTTCTTAACATAAGGTCAGTATAAAGATTAAACAAATATACTACAGCCGTCAAACAATGCTCTTTCCCTCCATGATTTAAAGATATTGTTAGTTTATCTTCTGAAAATACAAAACATTTTCTTACACGTTCAAGAAAATCAAGCCTTTTTCACCAAAAAGGTACGAAGTATGTATTTAGGTTTTTTCCCCTCTCAAACTACTCAAAACATTTTACAATGGCATTGACAACCTACAAGAATCTTTAAAACAATAACCTTTTTGTGGGAACACTGACCTGTAAGGAACCCAGCACAGTGGAATTTCGTTTAAGAAAATAATTTGAATGAGAAATACCAGTATTTCATGGTTTAGGAATGGTATTCTCCAATTCAGTGCTCCCACTGAAACAATGTGCTGCTCCCCTTTTTCAGGATGGAGAATTGGAGGCACAAAAGGTAAAGGTCACTGAGATACGAACAATTTACCGGAAACAGCAATGAGATAAGAAAACGAGTAGTAATAGCAACACTACCAATGACAGAGACTACAAAAAAGCGTCCAAAGATTCACAGGGAAACAATACCCTAGGGTTCACTTGGGAGAGAGCCTTTCTCTCCCCAAAAGGCGTAGAGTGCCTTGCCTGCCTTTCCCACCCCCAACGAACAAAGGTAAGGTGGTCAGAACTACTGGGTCCTGGCCCTGCCCCTCCTGGCTACTGCAAAAATGAACCCTGTCCTGGCTGGAACTAGAGTACAGTATCACAATTCCAGTTTATTTTCAGTACACAATGGTCACAAAACCTTATACTGTGCCATCCAGAACAGACTTTGGATCTGGAACGAAAAGGAAACAATACCCGATCCTCTGAAGAAATATTATTTTTTACTTTTCAGAAAGTTCTGTTTATGACCAACTTCATCACAACCTGGTATGAATACTCCCCTCGCTTACAGGAATTGGTACGACCTATGATTCAACCAGCATCACCTTGTTCGCTCAAAGCGAACATAGAATTTCTTGAACACTGACGATGCCTTAACAATTCCTAGTGCTTTCTCTACATATACTTAAAAAAATTACCTTGGCTACCATTTTCTCAACATTATGCAGTTTACTGATTTTGCAGCATTTTGACAAAAACACATATGTGGTTTATTACGAGATGTCAAAGCCATACTGCCATTTTTGGAAACTACTTATCCTCTGTTGCTCACCATTTATAACCAATCCAGTCTTCTAGATCTTCACTGCATTTATAATTTAGAATCACCTGCTATACATGCTTTCAACTGTTTAAATGTTTTCATTTATTCAGCATTCACAAATATAGGAAATAGCAAATCCAACCACACTTTCTGATGCATTTAGGAAAGAAAAATAAAGTAAGCCTCTGACATTTGTTCTAACATAAGCATAAGGCTACTTTAAGTACAGCATTCAATACTGACTTCATATCCTGATATCTTTCAGGATAGAAAGAAAATCTTGATGCACAAACAGCTATTCCTATACTTTCTATGTTAACTGTTGTCAATATTTTTCCCAATCATGAAGACAAAGAAAACGCAAATTAAATACTAGTTTCATGTTCTCCATAACACGACTTTAAATATGCACCAAGTCAAACAAGCATAGAAAGAAGAATGGAAAAACAAAATTTTACCTACAACAAATATTCCTTACCAATTACATGTTTTACTAAGTCATGTGACCAGAAAAACTTTCATGAGATTAAAAAAAAAAAAGGCAATTGAGAACCAAATTAACAGAACAATACCTTTTATTGCTCGCCATTTCACAACAGCTGATGCAAAACTTGTAGTCAGAGGAAAAGAGATTCGTTGTTGGGTTTTGGGTAAGGAGTTGTTGTAGGGTCGGTTCTTTCAATGAGTTTAGTACAGTTACTACGTTTAGCCACACACATTATACAGTACCTGGAACGTAACCCAAACTACATGTAATATTTATAGATAGTTTCCAGACGGAACCTTTTAATAATATACCTTAATAAATTCGGTGCTTCCAAACATACCTTCAAGTCTGTAATTTAAAAATGGAGGTCTGTTTAACCAAGTTCCTCATGCCCAGAAGACAAGATTTATCTCTCAGGGAAGATCCCGTACCAAGCGTTTCATGTAAACTTCACATCAGATTAATACTTGCCATAAACAAAACCAATGCAGATCTCCAGATAATTTGTTATTTAACATAGTAACTTCAGAATGTTTTTTAAAATAATCCAAAAGTTAAGCATTGCACATTAAATACTAAGGCCAGGGCAGAAAAAAAAGGGGGGGGNGCGCCCGCCGCCAAGAGGGGAACGGGGCGGGAGGGCCGCCGGGAGCGGAGCGTACCGCACAGCGCCACACAAAAGAGCCGCCCGGTGGCCACTAGCAGCCGCCGCGCCGCCCCGGAGGCGGCGGGCGTCTATCGGCACAGACGTGACCGGCGCCGCCCGGCCAAGGCACGGGCGTGCGGCCATGAGCAAAGTTTAAAAACGCTCGGAACACGGCCGGC
>VXAX01005711.1:235179-265539 GCA_013399835.1 Leptocoma aspasia
CCTTATTTCTCTGGCATAGTCTCAAACTCAAGCAGGGTTAAAGTACACTGCAAGAGCCCAAGGACTGCTCCCTACAAACCATAACACTATAAAGTTAAACCACAGTGCAATGAAGAAAATCTAAGTGATTTCAGTATGAATTGTTAAAAACATACTTGCAGAATTTAAAAATATGTACAGCTTGTTAACCTTATTAAATATTACATATAAGCATTTTAAAAATCAACAATATTTCTAAATAAGTCAATCTATGCATAAAGAAATATGCACATGTAGAAAGGTGCCATTGTGTTCTGTTTCCTCTTCAGCCACTGGCTGCGATTTTAATTGTGCTGGAGGATCTTCATTAGTATTAACACATGGGGAGATTTCACAAAGCTGCTTCATTAGGAAAAAAAAAAAGAAAGCCTGGCAGACTAGCTCTTTTTGCATGCAACGAGAATGTCAGCCTTACCTCGGTCATTTGTAACATAATAAGTGCAAGCACAATGATTGCAGTGCAGGAGCATTGGGGGAAGGGCAGAAACACTGCCTAATACGGATATGAGAAAAGAAAGCTTCTCATTACACAGTAAAATTTATGCTAAAAATTAGTGAAGATGATGTCTCGTGAGACTCATGCTAAATATATTAATGTGCTGATATGTTTTCAAGTATTATTTTTGTACCAGGCTATTTCATTCCAAGGATTCACATCCAGCAGCAAAGGTTTCCTAGCATTTATTGATTTGTTTTTGTCCACCACATTCCCAGAATACAGATTTTAATCATTTCACTACACCACACTCAGTAATTTCATTAAAAAATGGAAGCTTCCGTCTCCAGAAAGGCATTTAATTTCAATGACACACAATTTCTTTTAGCAGCAAACTGTCTCAACAGTAAAAGCTGGCCTAAGGTTCAAATGCATAATTTAGTCCCAAATTCTCCATGCTCTGCATTCCTTTGAAGCTATAATTTGACTAACTATCTAACAACTGTAATAAGGACAATGATTTCCTTATAATATAGTATTAACCCACATTTAATTAACTCAGAGGCTGAGCTCCGTACATATTTGATTCGGTCAGTACCTCTCTAACCTCAAAATTTACTAACAATAGTCTAAAAAAAGTGTGGAGTAAGAACTAGTGTGGATACAATAAATAGCTGCTCTGCTCAGAATGTTATCCATCAAAAGCTCACACATTTTGCAATACAACAACACTGTCACTCATAAGATAACACAATTTTGTAAAGGGAAACAAACAATGGATTTAAATAATTCACTATCAAATTTACTGGATATTTGGTGCATATTTAATATTGCTGTTTGTAACATTTAAAAGAAATTCTAGTAATAATAGAAATTTTGTTATTACAACCTCTCTAAATAACCATTGTCAATATATATTTTTGTTGTTAGTAAAAGGAATTGTAGTATCTTGTGACAAATAAAAATGTGTCTATGTTTGGACAATGTTATGTAATCTTTATTTTCTGTAATGCTCAGCAGGACAGAATTTAATCTGCGAGCACAGAACCACAGGTCCCAACACATATTTCTCTTCACAAAGTTCAGTCAACTATCCAAGTTTACACTGCTGGGTTATATTTGTCATCAAAATATGAACAATATCTTTCTCATTGTACTCAATATTAATTTGGCTTTTGGTCAACTATTTAATGTAGTCTTAGGTAGCTATACAGTATTTTATAGTCTACACCAAAATATGTTTAAAAAGTTACAGTTTTTCCACTAGTCACAAAGAAATCAGTTTTACTACTGCAAAACTTATTAAGGTTTTAAAAACATATTATAATTCCTCTGTTTTAATATGCTTATTCAACAGAAGCTGTTGTCAGTGGACGTTACTGATGCATTTAAAGTGATTAACTATTACATCAGAATGGTCCCTAGGTTTCAAATTTGGCTGTTCTCCCTCAAGCAGTATAAAAGCTGGAATTCTCAAATTTAAAAAATGCAAATTCAAACTGCAACACATACTAAAAAAAACAGGATTCTTTTTTCTTTTGCTTCCTTTTCATGATGAATTAATTACAAATACAGTTAGCCTTTGCATTTTCAGGCTTCCAGCATAAATACTATTAAAAAAAATACACCATGCCATAGTTTTGTAGTTCCCTTAGTATTTTCTGCGCTGCTTTTTAACCCTCTCATTATAGTTTTTTAACTAGCTGCACACACCAATGCATTCATAATCTTAACTGCTGAATCGGGAGAAAAAAGAATAAAATAAGCACCATATTTACAGACATGTAACCTCACATTTGAATAATTACACTGATGTCAGAAGGGCCATTTACATACCATTCATAAATGTCTGGGAGGTCAAATCCAAAATTCCTGTGGGACCACAGAGGTAGAGTTCACTGTAATGATCTCTCCAGAGGCACAGGCAGTTTAAGAGGTTTCTCTCTTCCGCACTTCTACTCACAGGCTAGCAGCACAGGTTTACAGCCCTTCATTTGTAGCAATCCAGCAGTTTGTGAGGCTACACTGAAGTTAAAACTCACACAACATTTCCAAACTCTGATCTTGTAACAGGATCTGTTCTAGACAGACCTTCTTATACACCTAAACAAACAAAATGTCTTTGAAAGTATTTAAAAGGCTATGCAGTATTCACTAGGGAGTAGAAACTATATTATATACTTCTGTTAACAGGTGTCCTGTGCACTGTTTGCAAAGCATGCATTTTATTATCATAAAATATATTAAAACAGATTGGCCACACTGTAAGGACCAGCAGAAAGCTATCATCAATCAAAAATAACAAAATTTTTACAAGGCTCGTAGGGCAAGTCCATCCCCTGATGAAGGGTTGAAATAGTTAGCATTTAATGAATACTATTAATTAAAAAAATTAAAAGGTTGATTTTCATAAAAACCTGAATATATCATTCAATTGTGATGTGCAATCTGTTTTTTGAAACATTACATTCAAAATTATTGCAAAGCGTTTTTGCTGAATTTGCTCTGTGTTCAGGAGGCTTATTGTCATCACAGATACTTGTCAGCATTTGCAGAGGTTATGTTACCCCTCTCTGACAGCTATTTATACAATTTAACTTGTCTAAGTACTCCTGGCTTTATCCTCTTATACATGTGGTTTTATTATGCCATCCTGGAGCAGTCAAATGAGTATCTACTTCACTACAATGAATGAGGGTTGAGGTACAAAAGGCCAAGGAATCTTCTTTAAAAACATAAAAAGTTTATAAAAAGTATAAAAAGAATTTAATAGTTTTGCAACTGGGTCAAAATGTTCACCACTAAGTTGCTTTTATTAAGAAATGCTGTGTAATTTTTGAAAATCAGTATGTAGGTAAATTTTCTTTTAAAGTTTTGCCAAGGTGCTGAACTAAATTAATCCACAGGGCAGCCATAGGTGATTTGGAGAAAACACAGATTTGAAGTACCAAAATAAGAACTTCTGAAGGATGGAAAATAATTTAGACTGCAAGAATCTAGACTTCACACATTCTATAAAAGCCTAGAAATCTTCCCTAAGGAGTTTCTGCATCAGCCTATGTTACAGACAACTTACCAAATACACCTCATAAAAAGCACACTCTTCTTATGACACATCTCACTGGGAGAGAGGTGAAAGCAGGTATGCGCTATTTCCCTTCACTCATAAATCATTAAAGCATACTTCCGCTCATCTTAAAAGATAGAGAAATCTATGATCTGTTCTGCCAATCCCATTTTAGCAGTATCTCATACCCCAACCTTGCCTTCCATAGCTCCTCCAGCATCTCTTTCATTTCTATGATCAAAAATAGTATTTTTATTAACCAATTAAATCCCTAAAAGTGAGAAATGCCAGTTCAATCTAAACAATTAAAATATTAACCCTTTGAAAGTAGAGAGAAAAAAGTTATTCACTAGGTCCTTTCTGTACTGATATTCCTGTTAAATTTTACAGTTAAATATCTGGCTCTGTCTTGTACTCAGAATCCATGTTGGATTTTAAGTACAAGGGTGCTTTCAACTGCAAGTTGTTTGGGACATATATCCAGGGTGTTATATTTACTCTTGGAATGAATGAAAAACAAGGTCATTTTAAATGTTACAGTCAGGCAATAAATCACCTCTACATTAGAAAAGACTTAGGGTGCATTTTTCTGTTTGACTGGAAAAGCACCAACCTCACCGATAGCAGTTAGCAAATAAGGTACTAAAAATCTTTGATTATCATGACAGCTCCCATTGTTCTATCAAAATCTTTGCAAATTAAAGTGACACCCCTAAAAACAAAAGAATCAGGGATTACTATTGTATCATTTTTTCACTAGGTGCTTTAGAAGAATTAAAGCAAGGAAATACTAACTTGGAAATTTAGTTAATTTTTATCTTCTTCCAAAAAATTGATGCTTTTTGCTATTTAGGCATATTTGACATTTTCCCTTCCTTATATAATAACTTGGTTAATTTTCTTATGCGTACCAAGCTCTCTTCTTCTGGACCAAAACTACTGTTAGTTTTCTCTGATCAAAGGATGTAGCGTGGGAGTTTTTTCCCTGTTGCTTCTTTAACTACAAGGATGCAAAAAGGCCTACCTCAAAATTCAGTGTAGATCTGTAGTAATTGCACCCACAAGTGAAAAGAAGCTCCTTCAGGGTGGAATACAACAGCTGTTACATAGCAGACAAGACTACACAATAGTTTAGGACAGGAAGTGATGGCATCTCTTATCAACCTATATTTAAGCAGGAAGTAATTTTACATAATTAGCCAACTTGGAATCTGGACAGGTCACAAGGATTAAGAACTCTTGCAAAAATTTAAAATACAGCATATTACCACTGCATATATAGTGCTGTATGCACCAAAAAGACCTGTGGCAAATTATTTTGTCAGTATATATATTTTCAAGTTGCACTTAGGCTATTAATGATGTTGCCTTTAGTGTACTTTTAATAATTTTATCCATAAAACACCATCCAGTTGGCTACCTTTAAGGCTACATCAAATTTATGCATATTGTCTAATGATTTTTATATATTGAAACAGAATAATTCGGAACACCAATACTGTGACAGAACAAAGATTTTTTGGTTGGTTGGGTGGTTGGGTTTCTGGCTTTTATTTTTTAAGAGACACATGCTGTTCAAGTTTTATTTAATTAAGGTCTCTCATGCCTGCAAAACCTATAGTTTCAAGGCAGAACCTGGCTTTGCTTACACAGTTCAGATTCTTATGAACTGTGTAAGCAGTACAGCTTCTAGCTCTTCTCTTAGTCTATCCTTACTGTGTTTGCCATGTTGCTAAAGACATTAGAAACACATTTCTATATTTCAAGACCTTGGTGATGCATCCATAATCCATAATCCAGAAAGTATGTAAAACAGAGCAAGGATTACTGCAAAAAAAGCTAAGATGGAGCATAAATGCACTGACACTTCTCTTCAGCCATTGAGATCATGACTTTTACAACAACACCACTAATTGAAGGAAATACAGAGGACACAGGTCTAATGTCCAACAATGTCCTTAGTGTAACAGAATTTAGTATATTTAATTCCCTCCTCAACATCATAAATGCTATTCTAAATAAGAGCTATATTGGAAGGTAAAATATACAAAGGCCCTTAAAAGCTACACTCCACTTTGTCTTTCTTCATTGCCTTACAAACAGTAACTCTTAAATTTAAAAATTACTAATGACTATGTCCTTTTTATAGACAAGGATTTAGGCAGACAACTAAAAGCTGAAATCATAAGCTTGTGACTCTAAATCCTGTGAAGTTCCACCTTCCAAATACTAGAAAAAAGCTTCTTAGAAATAGTTTGTACCAAGATTAGTTGTATATGTTGATAAAGAAATACATATTCCATAAACTAATAGTTTTCTGGAATTTATAATAATACAATTTGCCAGAGAGTTCAGAAATCATATTCTTGAGTGCAATACTATTGCCATTACAAAAAAAAAGTGATTATCCTATCACCATGTCCTCAGAATCTCTTGCTAATCTGTTATTTCTTAATCTGAGCACATTTTCTGCATCATCCGTTTGATGTCACATCTATTTGCACTATCTTAGTACCCTCAGAACATTATCACCATGCATGTCACAACATAACCCAAATAAAGATCAAGCTTTTTTCAGGACTGCAGAAAGCTGAACTATGGATCTAGAGATTATTATTGCAACTATCAGAACTTGAATATTTTTTAAAGTGTTTCTGAAAAGACTGCAACACATAGTATGGAAATTTTATACTGTTTCTAACATAAGTAGCTAACATTTCTTTGCAGGAAAGCAAGCATGAAAAGGACCTTTTCCATACTACTAAAAATTCTAAACACCCTACATTTATTGTTATATATTTGGGTATATCTTAGGCCAAAAAAACCAAAAAAAACCCCAAGTAACAAAAAGCTACTTAATGTAACTAGAATAGTAGAAAGCTGGCATACATGTGTTGATAACACAACAGTCTTCCACAGTCTTGGCTTTTCCTGTACCTTTTCCTTTCTCTCCTTCCAGATTATATTAACTTCCTTTTTTGAAAGCTAAAAATGCATAGATTTATTACTATCTGCTACAGAGATCTCTATGACAAAGCCTTACCTAAATCACTTCCTGGCATGGTAAAATGACTAATTGGTGCTTCTGTGAAAGCTCATAAGAATTATCATAAGTGGGAAAGGTGTATTGTGTTTGAAGTTTTTATGACTACAATAGGTAGTATTCTCAAATTAAGTATGTAATTCCAAATTTTAGCTTCTAAAAATTCAGGTTTCTGATCACATTTTGATAATAAAATCAATAAGGATCGCTTTGATGCTTCTTGTGTCATTATGTTTTAACATAAACAGAGAAATTAAAGAAAAAAAAGCCAAAAACATTCCAAGTGTCTAGTCTTGAATGTCTACATTAACTCATACTCACCAGATATGAATACAGCTGCATTTTATGCATCTTATAAAAGATTGTGTATGGTCATGAAGGTCAGAGTTAAAAATAAGCTCGATGCTTTTCCAGCATTTTTAGCAGGCTATATATACTTAATTCAATATCATTTTCTGTAATACTTTAGCAGCTTAGGACAAACTTTAAAGAGCTATCAAAAAAATAACTAAAAAAAAAAAAAAAAAGGGCAAATAGCTGACTACCTCTAGAGTTAATGACAAGAGCCTGCATCTTTTCTCTGGCTTTACCATGTTAGTGGCTCTCGGCCCACACTCAGCTGTGGCTGTACTTTCCATCTGCTGAAGACAGCGCACATATAGGCGCCGACCCGTGTGTTGACGGTGTTACACCTCAGAGGAGAAGCAGCTCGCCAGAGAGCGCCTCCGGGTCCCCGTGCCCGCCGAGGCCAGGGCGGCTCCCAGCCGCGCACTGTCCCCTCGCCCTCACGGCTCTGAGGGCCAGGCCGCTGCCGGCCGGGGCAGCGCAGCGGGAGCGTCACCGCCCGGCGGCGTGAGGGGACCCGGAGCCGGCCCGGCACCTCGGCACCCCGGCGCCGTCCTGCACGCCCTCGGGCCGCCGTGGCCCGCACCAGCCCGTGAGGGAAGCGACGATGGCTTGCAGTGATGGCCTGCACTGGGGCCCGGCCTGCAGGTGAGCAGGAGTGGCCTGCGCTGGGGCCCGGCTCTGAGGGCAGCCGTAACCTCACAGCCCGGTTGCACAGCAAGGCAGCTTGGACAGGTGGCCTCCGACTGAGCAGACCCTGCCTTTTGGCGTTTGTGCTCCTTCTGCCAGATTAGCAGCAGAGTGACTGAAGTCCAAGTCCCATCTTGTTTATTAAACTATATCTCTGCTTTAAGTTGGGTTTTGCTCACACAGTTTTGACTGGAGGTGACCTCATGCTCAACTGGAGTGGTTTATTGCACAATTAAATTTTCTCACCTACTTCACTGGCAAGTATTCTTCTTCAAAGAAGGCAAATAGGCATACTTGCTTCTTAAAAGGCTGTATTTTGTGAAAGAACTATGAAAAAGCTGGGGCAATTGCAAAGAATTATTAAAAAGGCTTGATCTCTACTTCATGTACTATCTGCTCTCAAAAATCAGTGTTGGTAGAGGCAGTTCAAAAAGATTGTCCAGTGTTGAACATTGTTTAAGAGTAAGAATAAGCTGCCGACAACAGGCAATTTTCCATTGCAGACTAACCTGAAATGATCTCATTCTGTATACTTCAGTGCACATGGAAGACAGAGGTGAATTCTATAGATGCTGATAACCACAAGAGGGAAGATCAAGGTAAGTCTCAGACAACTTGAAGAGATAACTAAATAGTATCATTATAGTTCTTCAGTCGAGAGACCTAGATGATGTCAAGGAAACTGCTAGCAAAGAATTCCCATAGTTATATTTGAAACCTATCATTAACCAAGTCCTCAATAGTCTGTCTTTTCCTTCATGGGCATTTATTAAGAAAAGGTGTTTACTAAGGGTTCACTGAACTTGTGAACCCATTCTTACCAAGCATTAATTTTCTGTCATAGAAAGTACAAAAGTATATGCTTCTACTGGTAGACCTTGAGCTATGCATTGTTTTTTACTAATATTTTTCCATTCTCTCTGCCAAGGAGTTCAGTTAAAAATATGGGGTTTTGTGTCAAATATATTAGTTCCATTCTCTGAGCCACCCTAACTTCCACCGATTTGTCTCAAGCCAAATGAATTGACAAGAGTAATCTGAGTTTTGATTTCTTTGCCCTACTTCTGCTGAATAGTATTAATTTTATTGGCTGATACTAGGTCCTTTCATGAAAGTGTGCGTTCTATAAAGCACACCAGAGGTATTTAGTATTAGCTATTAAGTTACTTCTTACAGTTGTCTGAGACTTACCTAGATCTCCTCACTTGTGGTCACTAGCATCTATAGATTTCTTGGCTTTCTTCTATGTGCACTGAAGTATATGGAACCAAAATAAGGTGGAGTGGAGGCATGGTGCAGGTTCCTTGGCCTAGCCAGCCTAAGCTTCCTACACTATTTGAGGAAGTTGAGAAATAAGGCTTTTTGTTCTCAAGTCCAAATATTAGTTGTATTTCAACTAGGACTAAGTTGAAATCCAGCACAACTGGTGCACTAAACAGCTTAGGTCTTGAAAGTTTGGCTTGATGCAGTCAGCCCTGGAAATTAAATCTTCCACACTTGCCCGTATGTTCTTAATTTGAGTGGACATGAATTGGTGTTCATGAGATCCCCTTTTATCTGTTTGAACTGACATTGCATTCTGTTGTTTCAGTTACATGGAATCACAGAATGGTTTGAGTGAAAGATCATCTCATTCCTATGAATGTTAAGATGTATGCAGAATAGTAAGTGCAGCCACTCAAAATTCCAGGTATTTTGTGAATCTTTGAAAATCCACACCAGAGGACAGTACTTGGGTTGCTTATACACACAAGAGCTTCATCACAAAAGACAACTACATATTGATGCGTATGTCTAAGAACACTCCAGGGCAGTAGAGATTTGGATGGCCAAGAAAGAGGCATCTGGCTTCCTAAGTTCTAGGTGGCAGCTATAAAACAAGAAAGAAAGAACAGACTTTCAGAGGGGAGCAGGGAAAATTGACAACTTTGATTCATATTCTATCGGTTTAAATTTTTCGGAAAACTGAGTAGACAAAGATCTAAGATTCATCTTTCCGAAAGGGACTACAATGTCAGTCATCCATGAAGCTGAGCAGGCCTAAGGACTGAAAATTAACATATTATAGAATTAATCCTGTACTACTTTATGGGCCTTACATTTTACTATTATAACAAAAAATATTTTCAAGACTGCACAGACAAGCTCTCTGAGCTAAGAATAAAAAGGACTAAAACTCATGTGTGACATCAGTTTGGCCTCCTTGTTCCCATGAGCTTACTATTCTAGTGTAGTTTGGTGAGGTACTAGGACAGTAGTAGACAAAGGAGGCAGTTGTCTATTCAATTCTGATCCAGTTGCTGCAGGAGTTGGACCACAGAATGATTGAAATATTGAGCTGTTGGTCTTTAAGTTAAGGAAGATGAAAACCACACAGGAAAGCAGGCTTTCTGTCTCAACCTCTGACATGAAATGTTTTGTATTAAACTGAAGGTTCAGTAATTAATCTTTATTACCTAAATATGCAGTTTGACTGTAGTAATTTTGATTTTGAGTTTTCTGAATTTCTTAGCAGCATGCCTGCTAGGTTCTTCGTAAGGGAAAATATCACTTCTCTCATGAGCAGATTCAGTAAACAATCTAAGCTGTGTCCTGTCCTCAGGGACACAGCTGGTGTTTCTCTACCTTGTTCCAAAAACAGAGAGAGAGAGTTTTCTCTATCTATCCAATGAGGAAGCTGGTCTTAGTTATCAGCTCCTTACTTGGTATCACGGGACAGAAGCATTCTGGAAAGCAGAACATTCTTGCACTGGCAGACGGCAATTCCTGTACAAGGCACTGGAAGAAGAAAGCATGTACGAAGATTACACCAAAAGCTCTTGTAAAGAAGCACTCTACCTAGAACCATCATAATAAAACTATCTTAAACCTTCAGATACCTGGAGTCAGAGTCTTTATGCACGAGGGAAATAACCAGGACAACTGGTAAGCCCTGTGCAACAACAACAACATTATTTGACCACCGGTTTTCTAAAAGTATAGGATATTCACCAACTTTCAGTCACAGAAATTTAGACCTGTTTTTCTGAGCAGACATCTTCACCAAACACAGGTGCTTGATCTGAGCGTCCGAACTAGTCAAGCAAAGTTGGCAAATACATATTTTAATATGCCACATATGAAAACTGATAAAACCATTCCTAATACATATAAACTAGCATGCCAAAGCAGGACTACGTATTCCAGAATCACATAAACATGGGCTCATATATGTCCTAATGATGATACTATAAAGAATAGGTTTAAATTCATGTCTGCTCTTGTTCCAGACTAATTTTCACCTGTAAAAAAAATAATTACTTAGAGCCTACTTCTTGTCTCTGAATTGATACATTCCTCATGTGCCTTAATAGTGTGTATGTTACTACTGTACAAGAAGTAGAAGCTTGATGTCCTTCATTTTGCGCACACAAGCAACTAGGATAATCTGGCTTTTTATTTTGACTTCAGTTGCTTTCCAACAGAGCAATTGATTAACAGTCAATGCAATAACAAACACATGAAGATTTATTTAAAATACCTCCTTGTAATCTGATCTGTATTGCCACTGCTACAATTATACAGCAGCAATTTGAGACCCATGACTAGAGAGGTGTTTCATTAAAGATTCCTGTTTTCAGAGTGCTGGCATTTTTGACAGAATGAATTTACTTATGCATCTTAATCCAAAGGTAATTTTCATTACCGTTGCTTTGTAAGTGTGGCAAATTAAATCAAAAATATTTTCTCTAAGTCCTCATTCTATGAAAAGGTAGTGAATCTATTTTATTTTGTCACTAATTTCAGGAGTATTTTTGTCTCTATAAATTAAACATTTGCTCTTTCATAAGCTTAGTTCTTATTTAAAAATCCAACTTGTTCAAGGAAATGGAATTAAAAAATAGATATTTTAGTCCAAAAACTATGTAATAACCCCTGCATTGATTCTATGCCCTATCTCCTATTAACCTTCTGTTAACTGCAGCAAAAGCTGTAATGTGGCCTTCTGGAGAGGGAAAAGAAACTAGGCTTTGCTAGTTCCACTAGACATAGAGCTATTTTAATTTGTGTTTATTGATGTCATTAAAAGAAATCTGAATATTTATGCTTGCACCAAATGCAAGTTTTCAGTGAAAAGAACAATCAAGAAGGCATTAGTTCCATGGGGTTTTCTCTTTTGACTCCTCTTTTATCATAGTGGTCCTGTTTATCCCACGATCCCATTGGTATCCTTTCTGGGACTGGAGACAACATATGTTATGCTGATGTAAATCCATGAGAGTTGGCTGGCCAGGAGGTTTGTTCCAACCAGAATATACAGCATATGCATCCTGCATTCTTTTCTTCACTCAAAGTATTAATTCTTATTACTCTCTTTCATGCCTGGAAAGATACGGCCACCAAATGAGACCTCCAACAAGTTTTCTTGCTATCTGCTTTTACTGCTCACTCAGGATCTCCAGTTAGTATCTCTGTCCCAACAAGCAACTTCTCTCTCTGTCTGTTCAGGCTCAGATCTAGTAATCTCCACTCCTACACACCCTGGGTTTATCACTCAAATGGCTGCTATTATTTTGGCATTCGCTTTTGCACAGTCACTGATTTTCAGGAAACTTGCAGGAACACAGATTTCTATCTGTCTTTCAAAATAGGTTGAAATTGGTCAAGACAGTAAACAATGGGACTGGCAAGGCATTTGTATGACCCTCATTTCCTTGGGAATGCACAATTGAATTGTGTCTCTCAACCATGCTGGTGCAAGTACTGTCACCTCTGCAGGGGTCAGTGGCTCCAGATACAGGGTAAGCAGAGATAAACAGTTGCCCCCTTTCAGAACATGCCTCCATCAAAGTCTGTCTGTCCATCAGACCTGGGCACATCCATTGCTAGGATTTCACAAGAAGTCTGTAACAAAACAGTGGAATTTATGTATTCTAACTGTTAACATTACACATGTAAGTGTGAAAGAAAAAGTAGTGGGTGAATGGCTTACATAATTATTCCTGTCTTTTTCAAGTCAAAAAAAGGTGACAACCAGGAATGGCAGAGGTTGAAAGTAAACCTTACTGGAAAGGCAGCAGGAGGCAGATGTCTGCAACGACAAAGGAAGAAGGCAGGCAAAAACACACAGGGATTTTAGAGAGCTGTGAGTTTCTGATATCTGCAAAAGACTGCTCCCAATATAAACAGAGGCATGTTGCGGGGGGAAAAATTACTTAGGGCTATGGAAAGAAATATCTTACCAGAATTTATTTCAAATAATTTTTAAGATATTTACTCGGATCTTCACTTGAAGTTAATTTCCTCAGCAGGAGCAGAAGCTCAACAAGGTGTACTTTAACACAACACACTCAAACTAACCGACTGGCTTACTACTTAAAACTAAGCAGGTAAATTGACTTTATACAAGACTCAGGTGTAAAACTCTTTTAGCAATCATCTAGACAAAGGAAACAATTGCCATGTGCCGTAAATAGTTTCAGAAAGATTTCATTTTAAGTAGGTAATTGGTAAGAAGGCTGCTGACTCCTGGCATTTGCATGTTTCCCAGCAGCATGGTACTAGCTACTTTGCTGTCCTTAATGGATGCATACAGACAACTGTATACTCCTCCAAGAATGTGTACATGTTGCTATTTTTTATTGCAGATCATTAGATAAGATGCTGAGATAGACAGATTTTTAATGCAATATTTTACTACAAAATTGAGGCAATTTCCTCAAAATAATGAGATTATTTTTTCCTTTTTTTTTGCATTATTACTAAGCTTTCTTCCATTAGCTTTGTTTCCATGTGATAAAGACACAAGCTTCTCATGTTTATTCTTTTTTACTTTGACAATTATGATGGTTTCTCCTGAGTCTTGATTTGCTGTCTCAAACAGGATAGTCCTTCTCCTCATTGTAAAGTACCAGTGGAAAGAAGCATTTGTTTGGCAAAAGTAGGCAAAAAGTAAAATAAATAGTTGGTCTAGTATAGTGTTAAACACACTACCCTACTTCGTATTTGGAGAATTCCCAAATCAATCAATACGTATATACAACACAGAGGAAGCAAAGAACACAGAAAACAATTTTACTAACTTCAGAAAAAGATGTGCAACAGGAGTTGGATGGAATAAGGAGACTGTGATTAGGTGAATTATGGTATTAGTGATAACTTTTTCCTGTTGTCATAATGTCATTTTTTCTACAGGCAATGGACTTAGCTCACAGTGCAGGACTTTTTTCCAAATGCTATTATCAACAATACTGCCATGGCTTAGCACGAGAGTGAGGTGAGCATAGAAAGCCCCACCAATGTCCCCAGTATCTCAGGTCAGGATAATAACTACCCATCTGATGAAAAGTCACTGCAAAAAGCACCAGACTTACTAGTAAACAAATCCTTGCAGAGGCATCATTTAACCTTTATTTTAGTCTGAGGCCAAACCCAGCAATTTGGATCCTTACAAAGCACTTAATATTATGCCAGGTAAATAGCCACCAGTAAGCCCAAGGCTTTGAACATCGATTTTACCCAGACTTCAAAAATCCTGTGTGAATCTTCAGATGGTGCTGGGCTTTTAAAAGTCTAGAACAGTTGTGTAATTGAGCTGTGACAGAAATTCTGAGAAGGTGTAATATGCAGACTCAGTTCTAGTCTGATCATCTGTGGCCTTCCTTCCTTCCTTCCTTCCTTCCTTCCTTCCTTCCTTCCTTCCTTCCTTCCTTCCTTCCTTCCTTCCTTCCTTCCTTCCTGTTCCAATTTGGATTCAGGACCATAATCAATTCTAATTGCATATATCTGTTTTGGATGATTGTTTGAATGACTCTTTATCATAAAATAAACATTACCTGTAACCAGTTATGTTAGAGCTGGCAATGAGGAACACAGACTGATGATTTTAAAGGAGTACACTGTATTTGTTTTCACCTCTCACTTTCAACTCAGAACTTGGTTATGGAACTAAAATTAAGTGCCTGCTTTTCTCTGCATTATATGAAACTGGCAGTCATGCTTATTTACTAAAGTAAACAAAAGAACCTATAGTTTTGATAGCTATGATACTAAGGTATTTAACTAATGCCATGAATGTGTCTTAAATTATGAGAAATTACAAGTATTTTTTACTGTATTTGTTTTTTATTTTATGAAGTGACAATAATCCAGAGGCTGTATGTATGACACATTCCAAAAAAAACACGTTCTAAATTTAATTGTGCTAAGTGTATTCACAGGAATCTAAATATATTAGTGTAAGAAATTTTAATTCTGTACAATAAATAGAAGCAGGCTGAGTTACGTTATAAAAAATGTAAGATATAAGCTTTCTTTTTGTGACACCTTTATTTTGCTCTCCAGAGTTAGTCAAAATCTGGGATTTTAACTTCACAGATAAGCAATAATCCATCTTTGAATCCACTTTTCCTCAAATGTAAATATTTTTATTACTGAGTCTACATTATTTAAATTCCAGACAATATTACTTGTTCAGCAAAATGCTAAATTCTTGCTATAGTTTGAGATTAGAAGACAGATGATCTTGAAGCAGGAGACAGTTGAAAAATCCATGACTGATTCCAAAGCTGACCAATTCTTAATTGATTGAGACTCAGAAGGCATAAAGTGACATCAGCCTTTATGACTGAATAGAAGTCTCTAATATTTTATGAAAAGAACGTTTAACATTGATAATGACATCTAAACAAGGAGAATCTGGTGTTTTGCAATCTGGTGAAATTGCATGCATTTACATGGATGTGAGCCTTATTAGGAAGGGATACAAAGAAAAGTAGTAAATTTATTAGAATATGCAGATACCATGGATAATTTCAAAAATTTAAGAGGTTAACGTATCCCCAGTATATACACTCAGCTATTTCAGTGATGCAATAAGTGACCTTGTCCTTCTCATATAACTACCAAAATGTATGCAAATTACATAATAAAGCAGCATAATGGCTTGCAACAAAGCAGTTTCCCAAAGTGTATTTAAAAGCAGTTTGAGAGTATTAGGATTGGGGTGATACAGTTTGTCTTGCAGTGTGGTCTTTCCCCCCTTTGTACATCACTGGGAATCAGTTAATAAATAATAATTCAGTTATAAAATTGCTTCAAGGTGTAGATTTCCAGAGCAAGATCTACTCATGTGAACAGCTTTCCTTGCAAGAGAATGGAGAAATACTGTCGTGGGATACATCAAAATCAGTTGTTACTGCAGCCCAAGGTGTCTGATTCTGATTTCGCCAGTCAGTGCTACTGTATCAAGTGCTGCTAATAAACGGTTACAGCAAGGGGAAAAGAAACCGTGCTGCAGCAGTGAGGAAAATGGGTACGGAGATAGAAAAAGGGAAAAAAACTCACATGATGTTATGTGATTACACACTAGAGGAATTGAGCCTGGAATATGTTTCAGAAACCTATTTCTACCTACATATGGGTATTTTAAAGCAATTAAATATTGTGAAAGCCTTTTTTTCTGTTTTGTTGGTGTACTATTGCTTTCTTTAGTTTTTGTACGTGACATCTTGGCAGTGTATAGTTTCAGTGGTTAACTGATAAATGCCCCCCACAGGATTGTTTTCAGCCCCACCTGCTGGTCTGAAACTCACCACTTCCATCGAATTCTGGAGTTGGCTCTGTATTTGGTTCTGGCTAAATTCTTATTTTTAGGCTTGAAAATTCAAGTAAAGGCTAAATGCATTTTATTTAACCAGGATTTTCAGTATTTCTATTACAGCAGTAGATACTTTACAGATATTTAGCAATTTTCCTCCTGCAGAGTCGAAGTATTTTGTAACTACGACGTGCGGGCCCAGGCCCTGCGGGGGGACGGGCGCCCCCGGGTGGATTGCCGAGGTACAGCCGCGATTTGCCTCCGAGCGTGACCTGAGTCTTGCGCTGCATCACAGAATCACTGAATATTCTGAGTTGAAAGCGACCCGCAAGGATCATCGACCCCTTCTTGTGTCTCAACAATCTCTGCATTGGTCTCCTGTACCGAAGGGTTAGAATTCGGCCTTTAGAAACATGATGGCTTTTTGCTGAGACCACTGTCCATCCGATGGAGAAATATGCTTTCATAGTCTCCTGTGCTGTTTACTCACTACTTTGCCTGATATTGGGGTTTAAGACCATCTTTGATTTTCCTTCTATATTACAGCAGCAGTTATGTCAAAAATATACAATGAGTCATTATAGTTTATGTGTGCTTCATGCTACAGATAATATGAAAGAAAGTATTATGAAGGCATTGGCTAAAATATGATGGATCACAGAGGAAGCATCAATAAGGCAAGAGAAATATGTTCAATGGAAAACTGTATGTCTTAGGGAAGAAAATATAATAGATCAGCAAAAGAAAAGTGTGATTTCAAACAATTTTTCGATCTAGATTTTGGATGAGACCTTCATTTATGCGCATTAACATTCCAAATAGATCCTTAATTTTTAAATAATGTCTTGGATGTGAAAATCTATATGTAAAAGTTATCTTTTCATCCAGAAGAACAGTTTGTTTCTGTGAAAACAAACTAATTTTTCATGTGTGAATATGTGTGATTATTAGTAGTAAAGGCTATGATGTTTTAAAAGAAATAATCCTATTTCCTGGTTTCATGAATATTGAATTATTTTCAACCTTTTTCTATGTAACAGCTTACAATGACAGAACCCACCCTCCTTATTTTCTCATATACACGGCCTAGCCAATACTGTAAGGACATTTCATAAAAGATAGGGAGAGTTTTCCTAGAAGGAGACAAACTTGATTTTTACCTCCCTAGGCAAGGATCAGTTGACCACAAAGAGATGCAGTTCTTGTGTTACACAGTAAATACCTCTTGCAGATCCAATTATGTAAGAATGATCTGGCAGTCCTGTGTTTAGCCTAATGATCTATTTGCTGAGTTTCTGACTGAGTATTTGCATTTGTTTTCTTCATTTAGTTCTTGTATAGGAGCATCAATGGCTCTTATACTTTCGATTCCCAGCCCAGGGGTGCTGGTTGGCAGCAGCTCAGCAGGAGCCAGATGATGACAAAAGGAGATGGTCCCTCTGAGCTCAGCAGTGGTGCGGCCTCACCATGAGACCCACGTGCAGCACTGGGCCCCAGCATTGGAGAGTGACATCAAGGCCCTTGGATACCACTGGAGGAGGCAGCCGAGCTGGTGAGGGGCAGGAAGGCATATCCTGGGAGGAGCAGCTGAGGGCTCTGGGTCTGTCTGGTTAGGAGAGAAGGCAGCTGAGGGATAAAAAAGCCTGTGGGCTTTTTACCAATTCCTGAGCAGTGGACATGGAGAGGCAGGTGCTGTGCTCTTCTCCCTGGGATCCAGGGAGGAGGACGTGTGGGAATGGCTCAAAGCTGCACCAGGAGAGGTTCAGACTAGACATGAGGGAACCGTTCTTTACCAGGACAGTGGTCATATGCTGGAACAGGTCTCCTGGAGAGGGAGTTGATGTCCCAAGTATTGAAGAGATATTTGGAAGTGATCTTAATAACAAACCTCGACTTTTGGTCAGTTCTTGAGAAGTCAGGCAGCTGTACTAGGTGATTGTTGTAGATTTCTTCCAACTGAAATAGCCTATTCAAATTCTATTTGAAACCTCTTGGCTGAGTACAATATCCTTGTTTTAAAATGTCCATCCATTCATTTTGTTTTTCC
The DNA here is from genome assembly GCA_013399835.1 of Leptocoma aspasia. NCBI lineage: Eukaryota > Metazoa > Chordata > Aves > Passeriformes > Nectariniidae > Leptocoma > Leptocoma aspasia. The sequence continues at coordinate 253,425 of VXAX01005711.1, forward strand.
TAAGTAAATTAGATGGCTATTAATTAGAACTAAGACTTGGTGCATTGGTACAAAAGCATTAGGACCATGTACATTTAAATAAAGGAAATTAAATTGCTTTCTAGTTTCTAGTGAGCACAGATCTCACTGGGAACAAGAAATGCAGCATACATTATACAAGCAACCTGACTGTAAGCTTCTCAGTATTTGCGAAATAAAAAAATTACTGTAGTTAGCCCAGAAGAGTGGCACATCTCGAGGTAATCAACGAGTAAAAACAAAGCTACATTTCCAAACCAGTGAAAACAGATATTCCCAAATTGTTTCCAGAGAAAACTGTATGTTTTCAATAAATTATGAAACATAAATTTTAATATGTGTCAGTGGTGTCCAAGCCCAAGTTCTTATTGCAAACTTGGGAACACAGGGATGGTGCAGCCAGTATCTTCATACCAATTTTATTTTTTGCTTCTTTTAACACCTTGTATTACAAAGATTTATAAGTATGCTAACCATTATGGTTTGTGAGAAGATCATAAGCCCCATAGCATATCAGGGCTGTTGCTTGATAATAAGTCTAGAGAGCCAAGAAAGAATGTCACAGGCTGTCTTATAGAGGATGTCAGTAATATTTGTAAGTGTAAGTTTTATATTAAGTCAGTTTATATATAAGTATATATAAGTCAGTTACATATACAAAGCTTATTTACTTGAGTGAAGTCTGCAGAACCACTTCCAAGATATCAGTAATCACACCAGTAGCAGATACTAGATGCAATATTAGTTTTCACTAGAATCTGAAAAGATGTCAGTGTCTGCACCGGTGTCCTGGTTTAACCTGGACAGAGTTAATTTTCTTCTCAGTTGCTGGTCCAGTGAGTGCCGTATTTTGGATTCAGTATGAGAATAATATTGATCTTTTGATGCTTTTCATTGTTGCTCAACAGTGCTCATCCTGATAAGTCAAGGACTCTTCCGTTTCCTGTGCTCTGTCAGCAAGGAGGTGCACAAGAAGCTGGGGAGAAGCATGTCCAGGACAGCAGATCTGAACTGGCCAAAGGGATACTCCATACCACAGAGCGTCACAGGACATGACATGCCATGTTAATATGGATGAACTACAGGTTCTGCAAATGCTTACAACTAAAAATTCAATTTACAGATTCTGAGTGTGAACTCATATGAAAGTACTCCAGTGACAAGGGGCAACTTCCTAGAAAAAAAAAAGTTACATTATATGCTTTCCCTACCGGCCAGCTGATGCAAGACAAATGCTTATCCTCAGTTCTTGATTCCAACAGTTGTCTGTGTCTGAATTTCAAACCCATTTGTATGCTTGTCTTCATTAGGAGCAGTAAATTCTTCTCTGTTGCCAAGAAAACCTTATTTTGCAGTGATTTGTCTACTTTCTTGCATTGCACATGCCTCCTGTACATAAAAGAAGTTTGAAATACTGCAAACAATTGTCTCTGGAGATCATGATCTCTGACCTTTATCTGCATTTAACAACAGCTTAAATTCCACATTTTGTTCAGTGTAGGATTCACACAAAAGTCTTCTAAATAGGCTTTAGCAGCTGCTGTTCAGAGTTGCTCCAATTGTAAAAGCCTTTTCTCCCACATTTCATTGTTTTAGAAGTAAAATGTTACTGGTTGTATTTTTAGAATTTTTTTATCCTTTACATCTTTAATGAGAAGTGAACACGCAAATAGTCTGCCATGTATTTTCTGTCTATGACTTTCTGCCAAACACAGCTAAACCATCAGTCAAAACACTAAAGGTTTTTATGTTAATAATAATTTGAATAGTGGTTTGAAAAATGCAGTTGTTTCACTAACATTTTAGTTCCCATCTACTCAACAAACATGTACAAAGAAAGCAGATACTTCTACCTGTGATAATTTCTTGTTTTGACAGCTTGTGGCCCAATCTCCTTTGGCTACTTTTGGAAGCAATAGATTTGTTAGTAGTCTCAAGCTCTAAGAATGAAAAGGTTAAGAAGTGCTACTTAACTATACTAAGAATCTGATTTAAAATGTAAGATCTAAGTTTTCTTATTATAAATGTGATGTTATATATTTGTTATTTAGGCTGTACAGTTTGGATAAAACCAATTTATTATTTACAGAAGTCAAAAACTGTACAAAGCATCTAAATGAAAGCCTTGTATATTGTATTTGATATTTAAAATGAAGAGAAGGGGAAAAAAAAAAACCAACAAACTAGAAATAAACTGCTTGAAGGTGTGGAAGACAAAGCCATTCTTGTTTCCCTAACACCCAAACCCACCCAAAGTTATAAAGTTAAGATACATGTGAAACATGAGAAACCTGCATTTAATTATTCCTGAATCTTAGGTCCTGATTTCCACGATGAAGAGCAGAGCCCTCTGAGTCACTGGGGTATGGCCTCTAAATGGAACGCAAAAAAAGCAATAGGCCCTGTATTGTGTAAGGACTGTGTACTTCTCCTAAGGCTCTGACCAAAAACCCTCAAGCAAATGGTATCTGCAGGGTGGGAACATGCTACCTCACTTGCAACACTCACAACTCACAATCCCATCCTGGGTATCCCTCCCATCCTTTTCCCCTCTGCACAACTTCTCAGGCACTGGGCTGTCACTCTAGCGCGCAACACGAAATGCAGAGACACAGCCGAGAGAAGGCAAAGAAGAAGCAAACTTTATTTTGGTTTTCGCATTATATAGAGTTTTGGGAACGACCGTCGATTGGAAGGTGAAGTTACATCCTCTTCAACTGCACTGGTCAATGACAAAGTCCATCAAATCTTTCTCCTCCCAGGAGAAAGAATGAAAAACAAAAAGACAGTTAGAAAAATATGTGCATGTTTACAAAAGTACAGTGTGAGAAACTCCATCACAAGAATGAGAACATCAGAAGGCTGAAAAATGAGAGTGACACTGGGCCAAGGCTTTTAGAACTTTTCTGGATCACATATCCATCCTGGCATGCGGGAGAGGACAAAGAGTGAGCTTTGAGACTGCAGATAAAAAGAATGAAGTGAAAGTTATTAACAGCTGTCCCTTCCTTTAGGCATCTTGAGAAGATAGCTTCACTAGCTGGAACACAGAGTAGCATATAAAAATTCCCCCTTTCCCAGATCAAGGTAATATGATCAAAAACTAATCCCTCTTTATATAAGGCAGTGCATATGAAATGGGTTTGGGCACAATATTAGAATGGAAATAATCTAATTAATTTGTTTCAGACTTGCCAAATTTCACACAAGTTTGCCTCAAATGAAAAAGCTATATGTCACTCACCAGAGATTCAGATTTCAGGGTCAGTCCCTCCAGGCAGGAAGATTTAGATTTGTTTAGGGGTATGTGCATAGCAGTAATAGAGCCATCTTCCTAGTACAGCTATCAAACTCACACTTGTGAGAAAGAAAAAGACAGTAGTTGACAGAGATTTAGTTGGACACATTTCCTACTTGGAAACATGGAACATTCAAGGAATAAACAAACAAGTCTGCCTATACCAGATCAGAAAATGAGCATCCAAGACAGTATTTTGTTTCCAACAGTGTCTGTGTGGTGGCTTAACCTTGGCTGGCTGCCAGACACCCACTAAGCCACTCTCCCACTCCACCTCTTCAAGAGCTGAGGGGGAGAAAATTAGATGAAAAATTATGTGGCTTGAGATAAAGACAAACAGATCATTTACTAATTACCATCAGGGGAAAACAGAACTGACTGGGGGAAGATTAATTTAATTTATTGCCAATTTAAAATTGAGCAGGATGGTGAGAAACAAAGCCAAAATGAAAGTCAATCTCCTTTCCCTTCTCCTATTTCCCAGGCTCAACTTTACTGCTTTGTTCTGACTCTTCTACCTCCTTTCCCACGAGCAACACAGTGAGGATGGGGAATGGGGATTGCATTATGCAGCAATAAAGCATTCCTGTTATCAACAGTGTTTTAATCACAAATCCAAAACATATGACCATACAAGCTGCTATGAAGAAAATTATCTCAGTGAACACCAGCACACACTTCTCTGCCACACCTTCCCTTCATGCTGTTTCTCCAGCATGGGATCCCTCCCATGCGGTACAGTCCTTCACAAACTGCTCCAGCATAGGTCCTTCTCATGGGCTGCAGTTATTTAAGAATGGCTCCAGCATGGGCCCTTTCCATGGAGTACAGTCCTTCAGGAAGAGACTGTTACAGTGTGGGTCCTCGCCAGGCCACAGATCCTGCTGGAAAGCCAGCTCCCGGCACCTCTCCCTGGACCACAGTTTCTGCCAGCATACCACGCTGGTGTGGAGACCTCCATAGGCCATGGGGCCTCAGCACACGTCACCATGGTCTTCCTCATGGGCTGCCGGGGAATCTCTGTTCTGGTGCGTAAAGCACCTCCTCTTCCTCCTTCACTGACCTTGGTTGTCTGCGGGATCATTACACATTTTTCTCAGTCCACTTTCACTCAGGTGCTCCACAGTGTTTTTACACTTCCTTACATGAGGCACCACCAGCATTGCTGATGGGCTCAGCTTTGGGCAGCAGTGACTCTGTCTTGGATATGGCTGGAACTGGCTCTGTTGGACAAGAGGGAAACTCCCATGTTTTTCCACAGAAGCCACCCATGCAGCCTTCCCACTACCAAATCCTTGCCACGTAAACCCAATACAAGCTAATGGCAGATGTCTAGTGAGAGTATGGGAATAACACAAGATACAACGAAGGCAGCTTCTCTGGCTTGCTTTATAATCCAGCATACAGAGTTCTGTTCAACCTTCCTTCTGGGAAGAAGCATGAATTTCATCCCAGACTGAATCCTTAGGCATCTGTATTTCTTCATGGCCTGTAGTGATCAAAACCCCAAGTACAGTGTTAACAAGTGCTTAGAAAGGGAATACAGTACAAACGTGAAGTCACCACTAAACCACTATTAGTCTGTGGTGTGCCTACACCCTGAATAATGAGTTCAGTTACAGCTACTTCTGACAGAAATCATCTAGTAGGACCAGAAAACTAAAATAAAGGATGTTCAAAGTTACAGAAGAACTCACAGACTGAAAAATAGACTAGAATCCTGCAACTCAGGAAAGACAAAACCCAAAGTCAAGATGATAGGTATCTATAAAGTCAGAATTTGAAAAGGAAACAATTATTTGCTCTTTCTCTTATTTCAGAAATTAGGAAGTATCAAATTAAATTATCAGATAGCGAGCTCTAAGCAAACAAGATAATCCTTTTTTTGCACATCACAAAGCTAAATTCTGGAATTACTACTATAGGATGTGTCTGTGAGGATAAAATAATCAGTCATCATAAAGATGTGTGTCACTACCTGTTTTCGATCTATAGCTCTGAAATGCAAGTCTGGTATTTGGTGTTCCTTCCCACCAACTCTGTGTGTGTCCACTCTTACAGTCTGTGTAACACAGGCAGCACCTATCATAACACCAGTAAAAAAATTAAGGTGATGAAAATGCCTCTGTTGTTTAATATCCCATGAAGTCAATTTTCACTTCTTGATCTGCTTCTGGTATTGGCTATGTTGTCTTCTTGTTATTTCCAGTCCTCTCTGTGTGAGGCAAAGGTGAAGATAAGCTGTCTCAGCCCCATGTGAGCTTCCCTGATAAAAACCTCCAAGAGTACTTTATGCAGAACTGTGACCTCATCTACCTTCTTCTCCCTTCCTATCTCTGCGAACTGGTGGTTCCCTATCCTTGGTCAAAACAAAATCCTTGTATTTTCTCCTTCAATTTCTTTATCTTAAGCTGGTTTAAAATGGGCACAGTGGAGCATATAGGGCCTTTTTTGTGTAAATCACTTCTCAGGTAAATTCTAGCTAGGCCTTTGTTATATTTATGTACACCCTTTAGTTTTAAATTAATTATTATATATTTTTTTTAAATGCACCACTGTATCTACCACATCTGCACTGTAAAACAAACAAAAACAATAACAATAACAACAACAACAACAACAAAAACCCAAACAAACAAACAAATTCAGGCAGATGGGGAGTTGAGCAGCTTTTCCACAGCTGAAACATACTTGTAGTACATACAAGAGTAGAAACAAGGCCTATATTCCTAATCCTACACACAATGTATTAAGTCAAATCTACTTGATACTTATTTTCTCATTTGTGTAAGGCACAAGAAGAAGAGATTCACTCTGGTCCTATTAAGTGCCCAGCAAAACACAGATGTTAATTTTCATTTTTTCCTACTGGAACCTTAAGAAAGGGGTATTAATCTGTTCAATCACATAGCAAGAGCGAGGTATAGTTTCACCAACACTTGCAAATGCTTTCTGGTTTTAATTATGTTTTAATCACAGTCATTTGTTCCTACCCATAAAAGTGTTTGACATAATAAAAATTAAGGTAAATACATAAATAAATTTGAGACAACTTTTGAGACAATTCTACTGCCAATTACAGGAAAAGCAGAATGAACTCCTTGTTGAATGTACTGTAACTAGTAATTCCTGATGTTTTGCTGCTCCCACTTCCTTCTCTGCTTTAACACTGAATCAGTCACCATGTGACAATAATAATAATTATGTTGTATCTGGATTCCAGTCCATTCTCATCAACACGGAAGTAAAACATATTGCGTCCCTCACCCTACTTACATACTATCCTCAGTAGCAGAGCTCAGATAGATTTCAGTAAAATCTTACACTGCTATTATTCTTGTTCAAAAACTCTTTTAATCCCATATGTTTATGTATATATATATATATGCATATATATGTGTATGTATGTATGTGTGTGTGTGTGTCAGTTTTGTGCCACTATTAGATTCTTAGAATAGGTATATAGAAAGCTAAAGGCTATCCAAGTTTTTAGTAGCTAAAATTTCTTGCTAAAAAACAATAAACAAGGACATTTCATATCCAGTGGACTAATTTCCACTGCTCTAGCCTGGGTTGAAAACATCCTGGATAGAAAGATGAAAGAAAACATTGATGTCTAAACACTTTATTTTCTCCAAAATGTGTTGTGACTTCTCACTATTAGCTTTTTCTATTGCAAAAATGAGAAACAATCTACGTATGTCATTTAAGGTGAAGAATTCTTCCTATTTATTAAGATATTTCTTCACATGGCATACAAATATTTAGATTTTTCCTTTTAAACATAAAAGCTATTGGAGAGGGGAAAAGTAGTTGTTTCAGATGTCTGCTGAAGTTCTGAGTAATTTTTTTTGTTTTAAATTTACATGTCTCTATTTAGAAGACTGGTTATTCCACAGAAATGAATTAAAGAGTGTATAGGTATTCTGAGAAAACAAACCAACAGAAGCATTCTGATCAATGTTATTTAAAATGAGCAGTAAGAGCTCCCTGGTGAATAAAACAGTACTAGAAGTACAATTTTGTGCTTCATAGAGCTTTAGTCTTTTTCCTGACTTGGAACATAGGAAGAAGAAAAGAAGTAAAGAAAGATTTTGAAACATTGACACTTTCTATAGTATTAGAATTCCAGAAATAGTAATTACAGAAAAAAACCCCAACTCATCACCTTTATAAAACATAACTGAATAATTTTCAACAATTCTAATGATTTCTGTAATTTTAAACACACATTCTTTTCCAAAATATAAGTTTAGCCAAAACCTAAAATTTCAAAAGAAGATACAGGCACACTTGATCCATCTACCCAAGGTATAGCAATACTTACATTTACTTACAAAATTAATATGTTAATGTGGTTTAATTGCCTTTTACTTTACACTGATGTGATTCAGAGGCACATAGGAGCTTCTTGATTAAAATAAATTGGTAACAGGATAAAGTAAATACATTTATGCTTAAAAATAATTCTCAGGAACACTGCACAATGATTTTAGATGGATATTAAAAAAGAAATATAGATTTAAGAGGTAAAACAACAAGATGGGTGTGCACCACAGTGTGTTATCTCATAAAATTGGGATCCATATGGGCCAAAATTATTTCAGTTTGATTTTGATAAAGTTAAGAAGTATTTTAGTGTCAAAGCTTCCCATACCAAAATTAGGTTTTAAGTTAATTTCCCGTATCAAAACATTTAAAAGTGGTGATTTTAACCTTGCCTTAAAAAAAATACTATTTTTTTTTTCAAAGTGCCTGGATTGTAGTAAGAGTTATGCTATGTTTCTCACTGTCAGTATTACAGTAGTTTCTTTAGGGCTTAATCTGTTCTAAATTATCTTGTCTCTGCAATGGTTTTTTTGGTTTGGTTTTTTTTTTTTAAATAACACAGCTGTTTATCTTACAGTTTGGATAGAGACCATGAGCCTTTTACAGACACCACATTTACCAGATTTGTTTAAGCTATGAACTGTGATTTGGATTTATTTTCTGAGGACAACTTTCTGGTTTACTGACCACTTTCAGAAACCTTTCTTGCGTAATGTTTATCATGGACAGTTGAACATGAACTCTGCTTTTCTTCACATCCCAGTTTTCCTTCCTCTGTAAAACCTATATGGTGCAGACCTACTGTTTAGCAAGTCAACCAGGAGCAACCCCACAACCCCGCCTGGCAGGCTAGAAACCAGGGAACCTCTAATACATTTAGTGTCATGCTTAGTAGCTCTAGTGCACACCGAATCACAGAATCTCCTGAGTTGGGAGAGACCCATCAGGATCATCGAGTCCAACTCCTGGCCCTGCGCAGACACCCCAACAATCCCACCGTCTGCCTGGGAGTGTTGTCCAAATGCTTCTGGAGCTCTGGCAGCCTTGGGGTCATGACCACTGCTCTGAGGAGCCTGTCCAGTGCCCAACACCAACAGCCTGCAGAAAGAAGAAAAGGCAAGGGTTAAATTCATTAAAGACAGCCCCAGGAATGTGTATAGTGTCAACCATAGGGGCTATCTTCTTAGTACTTGTCCTAGCTGACACAGTTAAAAGAACAAGTCCACATATAACCTAAAGTAATACTTCAGTGCAGAAAAAAACACATTAAAAGGATGATTTGAGATTGCCTTGGTTTTTTGTCTTGTCTACAAATTCTTCAACCTATTCTTTTTCTGCTGTCTAAGCCACACACCCACGGCAGGTGGTGTATGTCAAAAACTGTATTTCATAGTGAATGTTGAATAAATGGACTTTTGTCTCAAGGATGCATTTTCCTTTTTCTAGGACACAATGGCTGATATCCATGGAGATCTTCTTCTTGCCTCTGTCACCTTCAGAAATGGCTACTGTAGTATTTGGGATCATCTGTGTGATAGCATGCCATATCAAAAACCAGTTTCTAGATTTGAGATCTTTTTGCTGCCTTTTCTCTCTGAAAGAAGTGGGTTAAGTTTCTTCAGATACTGCCTGGAATCCTTCATAACAAATGAATATTCAAGATGCAGTCTAAATCACATTAGAAAAAAATGTGGTCTCTAATAAGGTTCTTGCAGTTTGGTCAGAAATTTAACAAAAAGTCTTTGGAAACTGTCTATCTCCAAATGGTTATTAAAAGTGAATTTTACTGAAGAACAATTTATTAATAGGGATAAGCATAAACTATGCAACTAGAAAATACCAATTTCCGATAATGCTAAAATTTCAGACTATGGTCTATTGAAGTTAAGGACAGACACTAGAAGAAGTTCAGCCATTTGTGGAAAAAACAGCTTTTGTGAATCCCTTTTTGTGAAGAGGTGTAAGAATGGACAGTTAAGGATAGTAACTGTTAATAATTATGTGATTTAAATCTGCCTGTTTCCATATCATTGATATGGTTAAAGAACATGATAAAGCAGATGTACTCTAAACCTACTGCTTTGCCATTTACGAGCACACTGTTACACAGGATTTGTGACTTCAACCACTAACACCCAGTATTAGATATTTTCCCTGAGACAAAACCCAAATCATATCCACGTTCGTTAGATGGTGCCATTTTAGCAATGATTCAGAATGTAGAGAAGTCTTTGCGCAATGTGGTAGTATTGAACACTATGTCTTAACCTTTCCTGATTTTGTATATTTGTAATTAAACTAGTTACAGGGTAGATTTTTGATCCATTATGCACATTAAAACAAAACAAAACAAAACAAAAAAAACAAGCTCATGAACTCAGGTGATAGTCCAATTTCTTTTTTCTATGAGCTAGCAAATGGCTCATAGAGCTCATAGAGTGTTAATAAAAGGTTATTGCATCAACCCTCCAGTAATACAATTTGTGCATTTCATTGGACAGGGCTAATGTAGTGAATGGTATAACATCTTAGCATTCCCAGTAAATCCTCTTCTGATGATACCAAAAACTGAGTTTAAGACCTATTAAGTTTCGTATTGGATAGGGCTTTCCCCACTTACCTTCTAACTTGCTTTTAAAAAGATGAGCATAATGCCATTGATTAGTGGTGGCTGTGATCTATCCTGGCTGCAGGGAAGGCTGTACACTTCATCCTCCACATTTACACAGGCATTTCACTAGATCTGTGAATAACACTTGATTTGTGCATTACTAAAACACAGAATGACTCCTTTAAGGATTTAATCTATTATAGATCTAAGTGCTCTTTCTGTAAGCGCTCTTGTTCGGTAGTCAGGAAACAGAGCAGCTGCTACTGCTGGAATCATTCATGAACCCATTCTAGCTGTCCTCTTCCCCCAGAGACAGTTATGCCAAATAAATGGTTTTGTCTGGGGCAGCAGGCCTGTTTCTGGGTGCTATAGACAAGATTTTCCCAAGTCCAATAAGCATTGCTCTTGGCATGATGGTGAAAGGCAACATGCCCATCAGCAAAAAAAAAAAAAAAACAACAGCCTTTCTCTCCCTATCAGTTTTTGTTCAATTGTTCCTCTCTTCCCAGCTCAATTGTACAGCTATTCCCAGCTCTTCATCTTTGTCTCCAATTAAATAGTACTTTGCCCATTATTTCTCTGTGGAAGGAAGTGAATAAAATGCAAAACAATCCAAACATATTTAAAAGCATGAATGGAAACAGAATCAAGGGTATTGCTAAACATAGCAATAGGACAGTTAACAATTTAGGTGCCACCTGTCTAGTTTCTAACCAGCCTGGCTGGTCTTACACGTGTCCCAGATCTGTCAGGCCTATTAGGCATGGGCACATTGAATTTGTATGTGTTGTAGCCCCATGCCAGGGTGGCTGGTTGTGTTTTCTTCCCGTTTTAAATTTCCTTTTTTTCTTTTCTTTTTTTTTTTTTTTTTATCCTCCCTTAAAGAATAGCCAGCCTGCTACTGTTGCACACCCCTTTATCTGACTTGCAAAGTGTGATCTATGGCACTCACTGTGATAGCGGGATTCAGGAAAGCACTGCTGCAGGCTGATGGCAGATGGACATTGGATCAGTAAAATACCGAGGCTCGTGACTGCTGTGATACAAATCTAGACTCCTTAGTAATAACATAACCTGTCTTCCTTAGGGCCTGGCTCAGAAACACAGTGCGAAGCCTCTGCCGTGTTCTGTAGTGGCCAGGGACACTGGAAATAATAATTTGTTTAGGATTGCTAATCGAAAGCCTCTGATTATGTGAAGACTTGGCATTTTAAGAATTTGGGAAGATTATCTCCTGATTTCCTACATCATGCAACATCTTCTCCTCAAGTAAAAACGGCTGCCAATGTCTGTTACATTCAAGACGACAAAATTGAGGCCTCAATGCAATTAAAATGAATGGCAATTCTGTTGCTTTGCCGTTGAGGGGGCTGTGTCCAACATCCCCATCCCGCCGAGTCCTTCAGGGACAGCCTGCTGTATCTGGTGACGAGAGACGGGGGAATTAATTGACAGGGTTCAGGCAAGGAAGAGAACGTGACACAGACAGAAAACTCAAAGACCGCGTTGCAGTTTTCAGGCTGAACGTGGAATACGATTAGGATGTCTCTGGGGATGCTGCTGGGCGCACAAAAGGAAATCCTGTCACTTCCAGCACGGCCTCCCAGCTCCCACCCGCGCTCCGCGGCTGCCGCAGCTCCGCCGGCCCACAGGCCTCAGGCTCCGCTCAGGGCTCCGCCCCCGCCGCGCCCCTTCCGCGGGGCTGGCCCGCGCGGCCTCAGCTCTCGCGAGAGCTGGGAGTGGCCGCTCCTGGCAGCCGGGCGGTCTCGCGCCGCCGCCATTGTGTTGCGGGAGCGGCGCGAGCGGGCGGCCCGGCCCGGCGCGGCCTGTGCGGCGGCCCGGCCGTCACGGTGAGTACG
>VXAX01005711.1:266502-279434 GCA_013399835.1 Leptocoma aspasia
CTGCGGCTCGGGCCGCGCCTGCCGCGGGGCTCCGCCCGCCCCAGTGGCCTCACGCCAGGGCTGGGAGAACCGTTTTGTGCCGTGCTGGGGTGGGCCCACCCGCCCTTCTCTCCGCCGTCGCCCCCAACGGCCGCTCGACTCCGCGGCCGCTCTCGTACCGAGGCCGGGTGACACCTGCTGCCCCCTGTTCTTCTCTGCCCTCCTCGCGGCCTCTGCCCGGCGGTTGGGGCCGGATGCTCCCTGGGCAGCGGGATTGGGTGCGGCCGCGGGCGCCGACCGGTCCCGGCCGTGCGGGCCGCTCCCCGGGGCCTGGCGGGGAAGGTGCGGTGCCCTCGGCGGCTCAGCGGAGCACCCGCTGGCTGCGGGAGCAGCCCAGCCTTAGGGCACCAGCCGGGGCAGCGTGGGCAGCCATCGACATTTGTAAATATTCTTGCTCCTGAGAGGCTCCTGAGTTATTTGTCAATTTCACTACATTGAAGGTTGAGAAAATACCCGTAACGAAGAATTGCACGGTCTGAGAGAAAGACTCGTGAGCACTGTCGTGTTTGTTATAAAAACGTGATTGTGAGTAAGCCCCGAGGAAGACACGTGAGCACAGGTTGCTCGGGAGATCTTCTGAGTAGTTTCAGTTAAACCACACAAAAACATGTAGACATGAGAGCTCGAGTTTTAGGTAGAAGTGTCAGTGCACAGTTCCAAGCTAGAGGAATGAATTTAGGAGCAGGCAGTGAAGTTAATGCTTCCCTCTGATGGAGGGTACGAGATTGCTTAAAACTGGTAGGAATCACGGAAGCTGGCAAGGGCTTTACTTACTTGCAGACATGATTACCTGAAATTGTTCCTCTTATCGGTAGAGAGGATCAAGGCAGAAGAGAAATATTTGCTCTCTGTTTTGTGAATGCCTTTTATGTGAAGGAGTATAAAAATGGACAGTTAAGGATAGTAACTATTTTTGTCTCTCCAGACAGTATTGCTTTCCCTCAAAGACCTCTTGGATCTTTTATCGCTTTGTTATCTCTATGTATGGCTGTGTTAGGTCTAGTTCATCTTTTACAATGCTGTTGGAGGGATGACAGATCAAGAAAGGCAGGGCGTTTGATCTGTGTGCTCAAAATAGGCTGTGCAGCTCCACCTCCTTTTTCAAGTTGGTCATCTGTTTCTCAGGTATGACTTTAAAATTTTATTTCAGAACTTGGTTTCTGACCAAGTCTTGAGAGGTATTGCATATGTCCCTTATTTCAGGAGTCTCTAGAAGTGTTTCGATACTTTTAATGTTAAACCTCATGTGCTAAGTAGTGTATCATGACATAAGCTGATGAAATATGTTGCTTTGATAAGAAGAGTGCTGCTCATCCTGCTGTACATGTTCTCATTTCTCTATTATTGGATATGAGCGTGAGTAGTGTTAAAATAATGGAGAAGCCAGAAGTGTCTTTTCACTGGTTAATGTGTTGAGGGTTCTCAGTGAAGGACACATCAGGTGTGATATTTGAGCAAGGTGTTCCTTTACTTTTTGGCAACAACAGGCTTTTTAGTCAGTTCAGACTACGACCCAATTTCTGTTACTATGGTTATTGTTATTATTTCCTCAGAGAAGAAATTTAAGTATTTTTTGATCTCACTACCTTCTGTGTAAATTGAGGTGCCTACTTTGTCATTATAGAACTCACTACAGCGTGTTAATTACCACTTGGGGTTTGTTGAATTCCTGTGTGTGTAAACAAAACGCTTGAGGTTTTGAGTGTTTTCCTTCAGGAGAACCCTTAAGATGATGATACTGTAAAAGAGAGCCATTCTCATTCTGAAATATTGTATACAAACACAATATTCCCCTTGAAGACAAGTATTGTTGTGGCTTTAATAATGTGGTTGTTTTTTTAGCATAAGACCATTGTGTTGCTCTGTCCTGTGCTCTGTGATAGCTTAGCATGCTCACCTTATTTATAACCACCTCATTGTGTTACCATGATCAGCATAAGCCTTGTATGTGTTTTGTTTGTATTCAAGCCACCTATGAACTATGAAGACAGTTGCATCTCAGGCTTTCAAGGTACAGTGCCTAAAATGGTTTTCCGAGAACTCTGGGAAAAAACTCCAAAACCCAGAAGACATCTTAGTAATGTTGATCACCAGAGGTGAAATGCCTAGATCTAGTTTTGTCTGTCTAGTAAATGGACATCATGGCTCCATTGACTTCAGCTGCATCTCTGTCCGTCTGGGTAAGACTATGAAGAAAGGCTGAAATAATTTGGGTTGTTTGGCCTGGAGAAGAGAAGCCTCCGGGGAAACCTCCTTGCAGCGTTTCAGTACTTATATAAAGGGTCCATAAGAAAGATGGGGACAGACATTTAGTGGAGCCTGTTGTGATAGGACACAGAGTAAATTTAAGGGAGGCATTTTTTATGAGGAGTGTAGTGAACCTTGGGCACAGATTACCCAGAGAGGTAGTGGATGCTCTGTTCTTGGAAACAGGCAGGGTCAGGTGGGATGGGACTCTGAGCCATCTGATCTCGTTTAAGACGTCCCTGCTTTGCAGGGTGCTTGGACTAGATGGCCTTGAAAGATCCTTTCCAGTTCAAACTATTCTATGATTTCTGCTAGTTGGATTGCAAGTAAATTTTGTAATGGATGCCCAGAAATGGAAGAGCTCTTGGGCAGCAGATTTTTATGTCACTGAATCTTTATTGAAAAGTAAAGGTAAAATCCAATTTCCTTGATCAGAATTTCTTTGCCTAGATCATAGCGCCTTTTATTCAGCATCTTTTCACTTCTGCATCAGACATGGCAGATGTCAAATGCCTATTCTTACATGACTCTGATTGATCTTTATAACAGATCCTTCTCAAAGACTGCAGAAAAAATGTAAGGTTGTATGCAGGAAATTAATCATGGTGTGTATACATAAACTGACACATGAAATTTTGCCTTTTCCATTGTGCTGCCTTAACTGGGTTTAAACGCCTTTTTTTGGGTATAGTTTCTGCAAGATTTCTTCACTTGTAGAAAGAAAATATTCTATAGATAGTATTATCCTGACATACTTGGATTGAAATCACAACCTGTGCTAATTTACAAGATTAGGTTGATGGGTAACATTGTCTGTCCTCTTGGGGCTACCACTGAAGGAGAAAATTAGTCTTGTGCCTATTTGTGTGTATCTGTAGAAGGGATTTGCTAATTTTGGACTCCATTTCATCTTCTGCAGGTAGTTGGCTCTGGTGTCCAGTCTTCCACCCTCTCCTGTTCTGTGTGAATGCTCATAATTTCTTCTGTTCTGTGGATGGTGCATAAGCAATTTTATTAGTATTAGATGATTTATAATTTAGTCTTTGAAGTTGTCTTACACTTCTGTCTCCTCCACTGATTCATCTGGACATTAATTCCTACTAGTAGGAACTTCCATCCCTTCTTGAACCTTGCATGTTCTGTGTGTGTCCGTGTCTGATTTTATCTATGCTGTTTAATTCATCTGGTTCTACACCTGTCTGAAACAAAGTGATTCAGAAACTGAATGATCGGTAATAGAGGAGATAATGCCAGCACTCTTTGTCAAGTTCTTAATAGTACAGAATTGGATCCATTATTCCGTGTTTGTTCCTTGTATTTTATATCAGGGTAAAACATAGACAAACAGTGCTTAGAGTATTAGATCTCATCAAGACATAGGGCTATCCTGTCCAGCCTATATTCTAGTCTATATTGTAATATTATTTTAGCTTCACAGTTTGCAACTTTGACAGTTACTTTTTTACGCTCATTGCAGCCTCATACAAGTAGTAAACGTGTAGAGCGCCTTATGGCAGATTACTCTGAAGGTTAAATTCACTATCATTACAGTTTGAGAATAAATATGATTGTTACATTTTATTGAACTGATGATTCACTTGAAGTGGTGTAGTTTAGATAATTATGCTTGTCCTCAATTTCTTTTAAACTTCCACAATTAACTGTTCTTTTGAACTCTGGACTGCTGCTTAGAACGTTCTTATTGATGCAGATGTGCTTACAACTTGAGAATTGCGTATATTGCTGAATATTTACCTAAGGTTTTAAATGTGATCTGGGAAATTAAATTAATTAATTATTTCAGTATATTAATGCGAAGTTGGGCAAGTGAGCATTCCTAACCAGATCTTGTTTACCTGGTGATGGCTGTGGCAAACATGAACGGGTTACTAATGTTGGAAGCGTGGTCTAGGAGCAGGTGTCCTCTGTAATACAAACCAGTAGCTCTTTTGTGTACAAAGGTAAACAGTCACTTAAACTTGGTAGACTTTAGAGTCCTACTTGCAAAATTAATCATTTTTGGCTGCTTTGTGTTTTGGCTGCTGTTGTAAAGCTAGCTAACAACTGAACATGCATGAGAACAGTGGTTAAGGAAACTAACCTCAGCTGTCCCTACTGTTAGGTCAGTGGGGTTCTGTACAAACTAACTGGCTTTTACCAGGTAGAATATTTAATTCAGCATGACTTGAGCAAGGACTAAAAGTCCTATGTGGACTCACCTCGAAACTGCAGCCAGACATGAAGTGCGTCAGGATTGATGGAGCAGCTTTTTGCAGAATGTGATACTGATGAGCATGACTGAACTGTGGAAAAAAATGTGCTTTGTTGTTGGATAGGGTTTTTCTTTATCAATATAGTTTACTCCTGTTCTCAGAAGGTTAGGCCAATTAGAAGGGTTTAAATAGACTATACCACTTTGGCAAATCACCCTGTATCAGTGGGATTCTCTGCCATCTGTTTGAGTTGTTAAGTGTCATGCTGCTCTTCATGTACCGCACCATTGAGGATACTGCAGTTTCCTTAAATTTTTTTGAAGAGGTAACATTTGTGGTCTGCTTCTGTCTGTACTGTCCTGAGGAGGAAGAATCTAGCTGTCTGGAGTTTTAGGTAAACGTTAAGTCAGATACCATTTCAAGGGCAGGGATGATTATAGGAGCACATCTCATGTGGAAAACATTTCTTTTGAAATGCCTAGAAATAGCAAAAGGCAGACAAACACTCAGCAAGTGAAAGTAAATTTATGAATACACTTGCAAGATAGCCTGTGCTCCTTTGCATATGTTAGCTTCCATGGGAGTTGTCTTTGGAGGAGTTGAAGGCAGATAGACTGCAGATGTGTTTTTTCACAAGAGGGTGAAGTTTCAAAATTTCAGCCCTGAGGAATAAGTCTGAATATAGTATCTGCAAGTGCTGAGATGCAGTTTATTAGCAAAAACGTAATATATGAATTTAAGAAATCTGAGTAATCTGTTCCTGACTCATTTTGCGTTAATATGAGTACTGTGTGGTTTTTAAGGGAGTACCTCTTATAATTGCAAGAATATATCGTAACAAAATCATAAAAGGAGCTGTAGTTTTCTAATGAGGGATGGGAGGCGATGTAAAGAAGAGTTTACAAAAACTAGGATAAGAACTTGTTTCCACATTTTGCTGATGCACAGCCAGACCAAAGCACTGTGTAAATATTTGTATGTGTGAATCATATTTATGTTACACCCAGAATGACCTGTGCCTGTTTTGCATGAGTTCCCTGCTTCTATGAGAAAAAATGATCAGTATGTCCTTGTACAGGATACAAAGGATGGAGTCAAAACCCTCAAGAATTCCTCGCAGGATATCTGTTCAAGCTTCCAGCTCTCCTCTAGCATCTAGAACTGGAAACAGTTTATCTGGTGCATATAATACAAGAGAATCTTCATGGAGATTAGAATCTGGATACCAGGTAATGTGGTTTTTTTCCTTTTTATTAAGTATGAATAATTTTAAAAGTGTCTTTTTTACCAAGAAAAGCCCCAAAACTTAGACAAACAAAATTTCTAAAATGCAAGAATTTACTCACCAGGCCAGTGACAATAATTGGTGAACTGGTAGTTCTAGATTTTCTGGTTTTACCTGCTTTTGTTTGTAGCTGCACCTTTAGAAATCAGCTGTTTAATGAATGGGAGGGCATCCTGATAATATGGATCTATTTTCTTATGAGTCACTGCCATCTTAAACCTGGGTAAATGGAGTTTTCTGTTGAGGGAGAGGTGAGGGTTTTGTTTGAACTTCTATATGTGTAGGGCATTACACTTGATGTGTTGGTGATGCAAAACGTACAGGACTATGTTGTCAGTTAACAAGGCTGTACCTTGTTCTGCAATTCTGCAGCACTTCCTGTGTTTATATTTTGAAAAGGTAAGAAGAGGAGCTTTAGACTCTGTCCTGGTTTGACACTGGCCAAATGCCAGGCACCTACAACAGTTGCTCACTCACCCTCCCCTGCCTCAGCTGGGCAGAGGAGGGGAAAACTTAATGAAGGCTTCGTGAGTTGAGATAAGGACTGGGAGAAAACACTTCAAGGGCAAAACAGGCTTAACTTAAAGGTACAAAGTGAATTTATTACTGACAAAATCAGAGGAGGATAATGAGAAGTAAAATAAGCCCTGAAAAACACTTTTTCTTCTCCCAACCCCTCCCTCCTTCCCACTGACAATGCGGGGAGACAGGGCATGGGGGTTTTGGTCAGTTCCTTACCTGAGGTTTTCTTCCACTTGGCTCAGGGTCTGGAGTCCTTCCCCTGTGAGGCCATGGAGTCCCTCCCATGGGAGACAGTTCTCCGTGAACTTATCTAGTGTGGGTCCACTCTCACAAGCAGCAGTCCTCCCAAAACTGCTGTGGCGTGGGTCACTCTTCCACAGGATGAAGTCCTCCAAGGACAGGCTGCTCCAGCCTGGGAGCAGGGTCCGTCTCTCTCCACTGGGTCTCCCACTGGATCACAGCCTCCTCCAGGAATTCACCTGCTCCAGTATGAGCATCTTCCCCATAGGCTGCAGGTGGATCTCTACATTCCTTGTGGACCCATGGGCTGCAGGGGGACAACCTGCTTCACTATGGTCTTCACCACGGCCTGCAGAGGAATCTCAGCTCTGGCACCTGGAGCACCTCCTACCCCTCCTTCTCCACTGACATTGGTATCACTGTGTTGTTTTCCCTCATGTGTTCTCACCTCCTACTTGACACTATGCCAGAGTTCTTCAGCCCGGCCAGCTCCCAGCACCGTGGCCAAGAGCGGGCCGCCCCCAGAAAGCCACGCGAATCCGGGGTGTGGCTGTAGGGCACAACTGCTCTACGGCACAGGGCAATAGTGGCATGCATCAAGGGCGGGGACAAGGAACACGGAGAGGTCTCCTGTATGATTTCCAAAGGTGTTTATTCCCAGGAGGGTCAGGGACAAAAGACCAAGGACACGAGGGTATGGGGAGGTTTCATAGGGAGGGTACAATCTTTAACCAATAGGGAGAAAGTAGGGGAGGGGTAACAGGCGGGGTTTACAATATTCCAACCAGTAGGGTATATAGGGGGAGGGAAACAGCTCAAATAAACCAATGGGGCCTTGAGTAACAGATGATTGGCAGGGACCTTTCTGGAAGAAGGCATAGATAGGAGACAGGCTTGACGTCAAGTAGGGAGGAGGAACCAGGAATGTTCTTGAGCAAGGCACAGGTACAAGGGGAGATAGACAGCCAGGGCAAAACCANTTCACCTGCTCCAGTATGAGCATCTTCCCCATAGGCTGCAGGTGGATCTCTACATTCCTTGTGGACCCATGGGCTGCAGGGGGACAACCTGCTTCACTATGGTCTTCACCACGGCCTGCAGAGGAATCTCAGCTCTGGCACCTGGAGCACCTCCTACCCCTCCTTCTCCACTGACATTGGTATCACTGTGTTGTTTTCCCTCATGTGTTCTCACCTCCTACTTGACACTATGCCAGAGTTCTTCAGCCCGGCCAGCTCCCAGCACCGTGGCCAAGAGCGGGCCGCCCCCAGAAAGCCACGCGAATCCGGGGTGTGGCTGTAGGGCACAACTGCTCTACGGCACAGGGCAATAGTGGCATGCATCAAGGGCGGGGACAAGGAACACGGAGAGGTCTCCTGTATGATTTCCAAAGGTGTTTATTCCCAGGAGGGTCAGGGACAAAAGACCAAGGACACGAGGGTATGGGGAGGTTTCATAGGGAGGGTACAATCTTTAACCAATAGGGAGAAAGTAGGGGAGGGGTAACAGGCGGGGTTTACAATATTCCAACCAGTAGGGTATATAGGGGGAGGGAAACAGCTCAAATAAACCAATGGGGCCTTGAGTAACAGATGATTGGCAGGGACCTTTCTGGAAGAAGGCATAGATAGGAGACAGGCTTGACGTCAAGTAGGGAGGAGGAACCAGGAATGTTCTTGAGCAAGGCACAGGTACAAGGGGAGATAGACAGCCAGGGCAAAACCAATGATACAGGGGGAAAGGAGCAATCTATTAGGGATAAAATATAACAATACAAAATAGGGGGAGTTATCCAACCAATAACGGTTACATAGCAGGGGAACATAAGGTGGGAAATCATTTGTCCTTGGTCCCTAGCCAGAGAAGGAATTGTTTTGTCTACCTGCTCTGTGCAGACACGACAGTTCCTCTCTGGGCCTGGGAATCAAGGACATCTAAACTAATAGGGAGTTACAGGGGAGGGAAACAGTTTCTGCAATTGAAAACACAATAAAAACACACCGCAACACCTAGTCTGTTGTGGCTGGAATTAAAACTGCATCTCTACTTTTGTTTTGAAATCTGTTACCGCAGAGGTGTTACCACCATCTCTAATTGGCCCAGCCTTGACCAGCAGGACGTCCATCTTCAGAGCCATCAGGGATTTGCTCTGCCAAACATGGTGGAAGCTTCCAGCAGCTAATCACAGAAGCCACCTTTCTGGCCCCCCAGCTACCAAAACCCATGCCGTGCAAAACCAGCACAGACTCACATTAGCCTGTCATGTCAGTATGTTAGCACAGCTGGGCTTTGTGTGCACTACATGGGACTGAAAAAAGGCCTTTTGCTGTTTCACGAGCAGCATTTTACACTAACCAAGCTACTTTTGTGAGGAAAGGGAGCTGTGCTCCAGAGGAGGTAATCACACTGTGCAGGTACTTGAAGTTTGGGAGAGTATTACGGGAAGCAGAGATAAAACTACTGTAGAATTTTTTTTGACACTTGGAAGCAACAGATAGCAGTTTGGCTTAATTATGTTAGTACTTTTTCCTGCTCCTGTCATCAATTCTCACCTCAATTTTGGGCCCAGAAATGTAAGTCCATTTTGGTCTTTGAAATTGCAGAAACTGAAGTCTGTGATTAAATGTTCGTATTTTTAAAAAAAAAAAGGTTAGATGTTTGGTCCCTGCTGACAAGCTATCTGGGACATTGTATTATGTAACGCATTTCTGAGGAACAGTTTTACAAGTAATAGAACATTATTTTTAGCATTATTAAATGTATGTGTGTTACATTTTTGTTATCTCCAGGATGCATGTTCTTGTTATTATACAGGCTATAGAGAATGTACAAGGGGAAGCAGTTGTCAGTCATTTTCGCATTTTAGAGTCCTACATGTTTTTCAATGTCTGGCTGCTCAGCAAAAGCAAATAGAACAGCCTTTCGTAGAGATTTATGGACACAGTCCACACAGTGTACATATACTGAAAGCCATTGATCAGAAGTCTTCAGCTGAACTGGTGCTGTTAAAAGATTTTGACACAATGTACCTTTCATTATTTCATTTATTACATGAACTGCAGTGTGTTCAATGCGCTGTGTATTCTTTTGACTATTTCCTGTTGAGCAAACTGATTCTGAGGTGAGGAATGTTCTCATAACACTTGCCAGTTAAAACAGAAGGGAAAATATTTGTACAGAAGATTGTGTTGTATCCCTTTTTTCCACTCCCAGTTTGTAGAAGGTAGTCTGAGAGCTCGTTACGCAAGGCTGGTGCGTAGTGGTAAAACCGTAGGGAAGCTCCCTCTCTTGACTAACCTTTGGTACTTACAGAGCTGGCAGGAACAAATTGCGTTATTGCTTGCAGGTTAAGACTACAGAGACTGGAGCAAGAAGATTTAGGTTTAAGTCCAGTCAAATAGGAATACAAAGAAAGGACAGGCGTTTTCACTTTGTTAATCCATTCAGAAACCTACCATAAAGTATTTAAGATCTAGTTCAGTTACAAATAATTTAAAAATTGTCATTTAGAAGAAAACTTTGACTATCAGTAATTCTTTAGGTATAAAGAGGACTTGGATTTTTAATACAGAATTTCTATAGAGAGAACATTTGATTATAGGTTAACTCAAAAACTTCTGAGACAGAACAGTCAAATTTCTATTTGGTTTTGATTAGGGCTAACAAGTAAGAAAGGTTTCTTTTGGGCGGGTTTGTTTTTTCATTTCATGCAGATACGGAATTCTTGTACATCATGCACTTTTGAGATCGATCTAGCCCCTGCTTATCGTTAATTGTAAACTAATCAGATGTATGGGATATAGTGTTGTTGCCAGGTAACTTTAAAATACAAAAATCGAACTAGTGTCACGGCATGAGAAAAAAATTCCAATGCTTTATGATGCAACATAGTAAACATTTTATGACGAATTATAAGTTTATTTTTTTTTCGGTGGAGGCATAGGGTCAAGAGTAGTTTATAAAATTGTTTTGAATGTTTTCCTGATCACATTTTTCAGCTACTGAAAATAGACACCATAACCAGAATGCCTTGTGTGAGGCTTTAAATGTTAAGTTCTGACAAGGGATTTTAAATAGTCTTTAAGCTGAACTGGAGGAAGAAAACAAGCTGAGATTTTTGTATTGTTTTGGTTTGGCTTTGAATGCTTTGTTGTTGGTTTTAAGAAATAGTGACAGCACCTACTGTGTTTGTAGTACTAATAGTTCATAGAAAGAGAATGGATGAATAATCACTTAAAAATGCTGCTTAGTGTTAATAAAATGGTTGCATTTCTGTTATTTCTATTAATTTTGCTAATCTCCATGATTATTCTATGGAGCAAATTAAAATTGCAGTCTCTTTCCTCAATTATAATCTATTCATTGAAATTCAGCTTGTTTTAGTGGCCAAAGAGGTGCTTTTGTTGTCATGGAGACCCTTTCTACACCTGTGGGGTTTTTTGCAAAGCACTTGGAAATGAGGCCCTTAGTTCTGCTGTGTTGCATCAGTATCTAAGTCAGGGTAATGCCTCAAAAGCCTTACACTTCAACTTTTTTTTTGTCCTAGGTCAAAACAGAGGACAGATGAAGGAGCTGCTATAAAGTACTTAAAGAAAACCAAACAACAAAACTTTCCTTTTGCCAGTGGTTCTCTCTAAGCCTGTTTCATTTCTTGCCTATCCCTCGAGGTTTCTTATTAAATGTTTCCAGATTGCTTACTGCTTCCACTTTCCTGTATTTTCAATATTCAGATCAGATACTGAGTTATTTTTGAGTTACAAGATGCATATCATAATCATGTTGTTCTTCAGGAATCCAATGTATTGAATAGTTCCAGTAGAGACTGGAGAATCGGAGAAAGGGACGCCCGTGAAACTCCTTGGAAGCTTAGAGCATCATCTCCAACTCGCTACTCAGGGACACTTGATTACCCTCGTTCTGGAAGATTTTTGGGAAGCAGAAGCAGATTGGTGAGAACTGTTCATGTATGATACTTGGAAAAAAATATTGAAACACCAGGGTTTTACTTTAGCCTTCCCAATCTGAAAAGCTGCCATCAGGGGCTCTCTGTAATGTTTCTAGATAAGTAAAGCTAACTAATTCAAGATGGAGCAAAAGCTAGAAGATAGCAGTGTTAAAAAACATTCAGAGGATGAAAATAGCAATGTATATTAGTTTAACTAAGAGTTAAGAAATACGTTTGAAGTCAGTAGCTCTGTAAATGTCCATTTAAAAATAAAAAAGGAGAGGGTGATTAGAATCTCAGACACGTTAGAGTCCTGTGGATGACAAAGTTGATATTTTTTATACTTGTTCCCTCAGGTACTTCCGAGTGGGGTGTTTTTTGGATGGTAATAGCTTTGCGAGTTAGCACGAAGTTCATGGGGTTGGAGACCTGCTTTAGGAAATTTAATTGTGAGGTGTAGTTCCTAGTCTGATTGTTTGTACTTACATGCTGCTTACATCGTACTGTGAAAGAATGGTTACCTGAGATTCAAGACTCAGGCCCTAATAGTTTGTCTTAACTCAGTTCTAGAATGAGCCTTTGTAACACCAAGAATAAAGTAGTTTTCTTGTGACATGCTTATGCATTGCAGAGTGACAGTAAAACACTTCTAAGTGCAATAAAAATACTAAGATAGGAAAAGCAGAAAACTGTGATGATAGTGCAATAAAAATTCTGCTCACTTTCAAAGTGAAAGGTGTTTGGGCTCGCATCATTAAATAGGTGTTGGTTTCCTTAGGTGACTTGAAGGTGAAGACACTGAGATATTGGAGGGTGAGGAGGGAGGAACTAGTGTGCACATGTTGGCCTTCAGGGAAGGTCATGGTAGATGTCTACATATAGTTTAAATGCAAATGGAATCTGTGGTTCTAAGTGGTCTACATATCTGGTTTAACTAGTGCTATAGTTTTCAAGGTGCAAACCATTTTTTGCCCCATTAAGGTTAATAGTTCTCTTAAAGTGAATTCTAATGCAAGTGAACCTTGCAGAAGACACTCTGAAAATTCCACGTATCAAGTAAGTGATTTAAAAAAAAGTGACATGTTAAATGGAAGATTAATAAAGGAAAGTATCCTGGCTTTGTACTTGGTTTCTGATGGTAGTTTGTTTCCCTATCTGTTTTTTTATGATGAGATGAGGGAAATACTTAAGAGACTTCTTTGTTCGAAAGAGTAAGAAGTTGTGGCTTAAACTTAGTCAAAACCGTAACTAAGTAGAAATAAAACACAGCTATAACGTACTCTAATTTGGTTGATCTTTAAAGGATCTTGATTGTGGGTAGTTTCTGGGAAAGATAAACAGTTCAATTCAGCTTTTTGATTGAGCTTAACTTTTTCTTTTTTATATGGAAAAAAAAACCCCAAAGTTTTTTATTATTTTATTATTTATTATTATTATTTTA
>VXAX01005711.1:279546-302785 GCA_013399835.1 Leptocoma aspasia
TATTATTTTATTTAAAATAGAAAATGAATGCCTTGACTGTAAGTAAGCAGATGAACAGCTTTGTAGGCTATTCCAAACTTTTTTTCTGAGTTCTGTAGTGCTAGTTTCTGAAAACTGTTCTGTTTCAGTGCTGTACACTGCAAAAATTGTATTGTACCTGTTCTTTACTCTGAACTCCTTCAGTTGCGCTTGAGCGTATTGTAATCAAAATATACTTATTTCAAAGAGTTTTCCTGAAGCTCACTCCTTAACTAATTATATTTTAGGTTGATAAAAAATAAGTTGGATTAATTAAACTGTTAAATAAAATAATGTAGCTCTTCAGTTTTGGCCATTTCTGGACAGCAAAATATGTTCCCTTGGGGATCTGTAAAGCTGTATTTGATTGTGTTTGTAGCATCTTACAGGCCAGGGATATAATTTTTTTTCCCCTTTTTACAACAATTTTTTGTTGTAAGCCGCATCTATCTTTAAAGGAACTATAATGTTGAATGTTACAGAAACTGACTTTTGTTGGTAGGACTGTATTGAGTAAACCTGGAAATACTAATCAAGAGCACAAGCATTATTCCTATGTTATTTTTAAAGAAAAGGTTTTGTATCTAAAGTTACTCTTTACAGTTTTTGTGAGTTTTACATTATGTACACTATTGTGCGGTATAAGTGCATCTGATATACTATGTAATTTATTTTTTAATGTTATTTCAGTCTACATCTTCTTCCTCTCATTTCACATCTGGGTGTTATGGTGAGTCTGAGAGAACTCAGGGAGCATATTCAAGACTGCATAGCCAGCAGCAAGATAGTGATTCAAAGAGACCTAAACTATCTTGTACATCTACCTCTTCTGTGAGAAGTAATGGCTTGACTGCCTTTTCAGGTGAGAGGCTGATTACTTGACCTGAGTTACATCAAAATTGTCTGAGTAGTATGATCATGTTTTACCAAGTTTTAAAAGACTTGCTTTAAAAGACTAGCATAAGATATTATGCTTATATCTTTTTTAAGTAATAAAAATTTATGCCATGTTCACAATGATAGCAGTATCCAAAGTTCCAAGTATGCTGTTAACATGGTCTTTTGAAAATCCAGTTGTACTCATGTAATTTCAGAATGATTACCTGTACTTTTTCCATTTGTGGTCAAGCTGAACTTTGTGGCTCAAATATACCTTAATTGATTAAGATTTCAGGAAAAGAATGAGTGCAGATGTTCTTATTTAATGAGTCAAACAGTGTTGATACATCAATGTGTGCCAAGGACAGCAAAAAGGAAATCTTTACCATACTTAGCAATATGTTCAAGCACAGTGTCATGGCTGGTTAGAGCACTGTTGTTAGGGGTCGGGGAAGAAAGCATTCCTTTTTTAGGAGGGCCTGAACTCATTCTCTAGGTCCTGGCTAAAGAAACATTCTACACTAAGAGCTCTTCCAGGAAAACCTTAGATTTTCATTTAAGCTGTGGGTAAGTTCGTGAAACTTGGATAGACAGAATTTATGCAATATGCCAACAGAAGTCTAAAGCTCAGGAAGTAGCGGTCAAAACCTTACACTGAAAATAATTTATAAACCGTTTTGATGCAGATCATTAGATTAATTCGGATTACCCTTGTGAGTGTGGATTAATGGGTTTTTTAGGATCCCCTTACAGAATTGCACAGCCATCTAAATAAAAATTAATAAATTGTTGCTCAAACCTCAGTATTATTGATGCTTTCTTACTCTGTTAATGAAATGACAACCATTAACATCTTTCATTATGGTGTAGCACTGTTTATCTTTCTATTTCTACATTGGTTGGTCATCACACTGCCAACCAATGAGTGCTTAAATTTGGTTTTCTGGGTTAGCAATGAAGCAATATCAAGGTGAATTTTTCAGAGCCATTGAAGGAGACTCTTTTCGAACAAGAGTTTTGTCCACAGTTGATGTATCTACAGTTTGCTATGCAGTTGTTGGAGCTGTTAACAAGAAACAAGATCCGTTTTTACACTGAAGTGTTTTGCTCTGTAATGTGAAAAAGGGCAGTGTTAGTCATTGTTCTTAAAGTTGTGTCTAACTGCATTTAAGCTTCATCAGCTGTTTTTCTGAGAAATGAAATATAATTTAAGTAGTGTCAAGTAGAATGGCAGCATTTACTAAGTCTCAAGCTGTTTTCCTATAATGTGAAACCTTTTGCTACTTCTCTTCCTCTTCTGTCCTGTAAGAGTGTTAATAGGTCTGACTCTTCACTAAAGTATTATTACTTTTGTTTGATTTAGCTTTCAGAGCAGACTTTCTGCAAGATTAAGTAAGTGCCAGCATCAGCAGAGTGCACTTAGCTTTATGTTGGCAGCTGGGTCCTTGGTCAGCCTAGTGGCAATGTTAAACTTGCCCTTGATATGAATAACGAAAATGTCTGCATAAGTGCCAGTTTTAATGGATTTTTAGATGATTACAAAAGCAGGGGATTTATTTAGTTTTTCTTTCTAGATTCCTCATGGAGATGCAGTAGGATTCCTAGATCTTCATCAGTAATGCTTGGCTCCCTTGGAACGGATCTGGTGAGAGAGCGAGCGCAGTTAGAAAGAAGAGCAGATCTGTCTGTCAATAACCTGGTGGATCCCAGCTACAGAAGCAGTGACTTTTCACCTTCAACATGTATGTTTTGTGTAACTGAAAGCTCATAAACCTACAGTTTGTATGGCTTTTAGTTTCTTAACATGTTCATAGTATCACAGAATTATTTGGTTTGGAAGGGACCTTTTGTTCCACCCCCTGCCACAGGCAGGGACACCTTCCACTATCCCGGGTTGTTTCAAGCCCCATCCAACGTGGTCTTGAACACTTCGAGGGATGGAGCATCCAAAGCTTCACTGGGCATGTTGTTCTAATATTTTATGCAAAATACGAACACATAATATATTTTAAAGTATCCTTTTAAATAAAGTTGGTTGGCCGCTTTGCATGCGTTGACCAAAAGATCGAAGGAGATCTGAATGGTCTAGCTTGCATTCCATCATGTGAAAGTGGTGTTGGTGGTCGCCACCGTAACTCTGTGATTACTCAGTAAAGCTCTTTTCTTGTTTGTCTTAAAATCTCTTAGTATTTGGGTATGGGAGGAGAAATAATGTTGATTTGACCCAGGAAAGTTTTTTCTTAAAGGTGCATATTATCTCTTTTTATTTGGGTTCTCAAATGGTTATTAGGGAAAACTGCTAGACCACTAGAAATAAAAATGAATAAACACACTTTACGTGAGGCGAGAGGTTTGTCTCATGGCAGCTGCTAGGACTAATAAGGACTTCTGCGCTGTAATTTTCACTTTCTGTTCAGAGTGCTGTGAACTTCTAGAGCTGTCTCAGGGGAAGCTCACCATTAGTCTTGATCTGCAACCTTTTGCAGATGCATTAGTTGTATTTTGTAATGCAGAAGTTAAAAAAATGCCACATTTCTTAGTATAGAAGATAAGCAGAAAAGATAAAAGCTACTTTCAGAGTTCGTCCTGTAGTCTTGCCTCGACAGAAGAGTATATTTTAATGTCATCATACTCTTAGCACTTTTTAATAAGTGGACAGTTCAGCTACTCTGCCTGGTAGAACCTAATGGGAAAAGCGGATTGGTGAGCAGCCTTGCTTTGTACTGTCTATGCTGCATTTCTAGTAGTAGTGCTGCTATTAAGTGCCATAAAAATAACTCCCAGCTGTGTTCCCTGATGTGTAATCAAAAGCATATGGTAGATGATTGGCATCTGTGCAGATGTTTTGTTAGCTGGAATCTGCCAGATCAATAAAGCTCATCTTCAGCAGGAAATTGTCATTGCGATATAGAACCCATTAAAAGAAAGTCACCAAAACTACAAGGATGAAAGTTTTTAAATTGAGCATACATAGAGAGCTTCTGTTTCCTACCTTCATCTGTCCATGCTTGTTCCTCCTCCCCCTTTTTCCCACCCACAACCCCCCAGTGCAGCCATTTGAGGAAGGAGACTAGCCACCTCAGCTGCTTCATGTGAACTATGGTTCATCTGCAGTGGAATTCTTCTCAGTGTGTTGAGATACTCAGACAGCATTTACAGAAGATACACTTGTAAGAATGATAGAATGGTTTGGGTTGGAAGGGACCTTTAAAGTTCTCTAGTCCGATCCCCCTGCAGTGACCAGGGACATCTTCAGCTAGGATGGGTTGCCTAGAGTCCTGTTGAACCTGACCTTGAATGTTTCCTGATGTGTTTGAGCACATCTTGTCATAGTATTTTCCTCTGCTTTTCTGCAACAGATCTTCAAGACAGGCCTGCCTCTTCATACGCAGAGGGGGCAAGACCAAAAGAGAACTCGTTAAGCACTTTGAGGCTGAATGCACCCATGAACCGCCAGTTGCCTTCTGATCATCAGCCATCTTTTTTCAGCAGAGACTCTAACATGAGCTCTTCAAGATCTAGCTATTCTTCAAGACAAAGGAGAAATGAGTTGGAATCTCCCCAGAGGAGTGTGCAGCAAGCATTTTCTCTTACTGCCATTAGAGATGAAACCCCTTCCTCAAGTGGTTCCGAAAGGGTTTTGTCTTCTCAGAGGTCATTGAATGAGTCTGCAGCTGACAGCGAAGGGAGGCGCACAACCAGGCAGCTGCTGTCTCGTTTAGCATCTAGTATGTCATCTACGTTTTTCTCTCGAAGGTCTAGCCAAGATCCGTTGCATGCAAGGTCTGAAGAGTCAACGGTGGTCCCAGGAGTTCAAGCTACTACTCTGTCAAGTAGTAATGGAGCTGCAACTCCGGAAGTTCCAGGACTTCAGTCATCCGAAGCTTCTCAGGGGTTTAGTTTTCTTGGACGAAGATGGGGTTTATCAGGAGTTTCACAGAATCGCAGCTCTGATTCTGATGGGGAAAGTTACAGGCCAGACACTGAAAGTAGGAGCACAGGATCCTGGTTGTCATCCTCTTTGAGGAACAGATGTACACCTCTCTTTTCCAGAAGAAGAAGAGAAGGAAGAGATGAATCTGCTAGGATCTCTACCTCTGATACAACTGCTAGATCACAACATGTCTTTAGAAGGAGAGAGTCAGGTGAGGAGACCTCTCTTGAAGCATCAGATAGCCCTCCTCGGGCTTCTGCTACCAGACCAACACCTGCAGTATCTGTTATTTCTACAGCTACTGCCTCCCCACCAGATTCAGCTCCCAGTGGAAGAAGTTCAGGAATTCTGCCTGGTTCTCTCTTTCGCTTTGCAGTGCCTCCAACATTAGGAAGCAGTCTGTCTGACAATCTTATGATAACTGTAGATATTATTCCCTCTGGCTGGAATCAGTCTGATGGACAAGAAAGTGGCAAGTCTAAAGTACCACCTTCAAGAGATCCGGAAAGACTCCAGAAAATTAAAGAAAGGTAAGTTAGTATGTTCTTTTGCAATACTGAAATATACCTGTTTAAACCTGAGAGGGCTTTCTGCAATCATGATTTTAAAAGAAAACTGTCCAAAAAAAAGAGGAGGTGGCAACTCAGCCCCCTGTCACTTGTATTCTCAGTTTTATCTTTAAAGAAACTTGTTTTAATTCTCATAGGTTTGAGAACGGTTTGAGAAGTGAAATTTTTGTTATAAAAAGTCCTACGTGAAATGTCACAGCATATGTTGGTATTCCGTCCTATTCAGCCTGCTTTTAGAAGATTCTGAAGATGAAGAGGGTGACTTATGCAGAATCTGTCAGATGTCCTCTGCAAGTTCTGACAACCTTTTAATAGAGCCATGCAAATGCACTGGTAGTCTGCAGTATGTTCACCAGGAGTGCATGAAAAAATGGCTGCAGTCGAAGATCAATTCAGGTAAAGCAAACTCTAGATGAAGGTAGACTTCCAGCTGTACAGGGAGGCTTGTCAGAAGGATTGCACTTACTGAGGTATTTAGTTGAAAAGGGAGCAGTGGGGACAAACGGTAGTATGGCACTTCAGGCTTTTTGTGTCTGTGCAGCTTCTCATGTGAGTAGTTCCAAGAAGTGTATTTCTTGTTTAGAGAACTACATTTTTTGGGGTTGTCTACTAAGATGTTAGAGGAAAGGTAACGTTGCGGAAGTGTAGCTTTAGAATTACTCTGCCACTTCAGTGGTGCCACTTTGGGTGGCATTTGTTCCCCACCCTTCCTTATGGAAATGGTTGTGCTTTTTTTCAAGACTTCTATAGCCGAGCTAACTGTTAGCAGTGATAGGAATTTGAAAATCCAGAAATTATTTTGAATTGCAAATTCAAATATGTTAATTTTTTCATAAAGATACTAACTCCTGTTCAAGGCACTTTAAAATTGCTTGTTCAAAATTACTTGAAAGTGCATATATGATTCTTTAAGAAACACTTCAGATATTGCATGCTGTAGAAATATTTTTGTAACTGATTGACCAGTTTGTTATCTGCAATATTCTGAAGACTTAAAAGTAGGTGGCTTGATAGAAGACATGAAAGGCTTTGTACCAAAGGAAGGTGCTAGTATCTGACTTTTTTACGCAGCACCAACGGATACACATCAGAATAGGAATGTTTTAGAAGCCTCAGCCCGTAGAAGAAATTAATTTTAATTATTTAGCTGTGTATGAAAACATAAGTCCACTGTCAACTTATTTTGTTCATCTTGTTACTTATGGAGGAGTCTGTTCTAAAACTGGTACTTCAGACAAAACGTTACTTAACAATAACTTTATTCTGGTATATTTATTCTTTTGTGTGTATTTGGATTACACGGTAAAATTCAGAAAGCGCAAGAAGCGATTTTATGCCAGACTCGCAGGAAGAGGCATACTATTTCCAGAGTGAATGTGAGGCAAAATAGGTGCAGCTGGATAGAGAATAAACATTCTACAGCGTTTAAATTCTGACAGTGGCAGATGTCACTACATACCTACTAGAGGCTTGCTTTTCTTCTGACCTTGCTCTGCTAAATAAAGCCAAAAACTACATAGAGTTTTTAATGTTTATTATGAGTGTGTCGTGTGTTATGGATTGTTGAAACTTGACACTGAGTTTTCCCCTTGCTTGCCTCCCCACCAGGTTCTTCTTTGGAAGCAGTGACAACTTGTGAACTGTGCAAGGAGAAGTTGCATCTTAATCTGGAAGACTTTGACATTCATGAGCTCTATAGGGCACATGCAAATGAACAAGTTAGTATATTTTACCTTATTTGGTAAGTGTTGCTTTAGTGCTGGGAGGGCAGTCTTTAGAGAAGCTAAATGCATCTCCATTTCAGAAGGACTGTTATGCATATAAAGTAATGTTAACGTGGAACTGATTTTTCTCCTCAATATTCCGACTACCACTACCTTCCTGCTATGCTTCCTAGAGCTGGGCTTTCAGTAATGTATCTCTTTTCTTAGTTGCGTATCTGTCATCTAGCTTTGTAATCCAGTGTCTCTGCCACGTAGGTGCAGTGTGAATTCTAGCACGATTAGATGGAATTACACATTAAGTCAGGAGTTGTCATAGCTTTTAGCTGGTTTTGAACACAGTTTAGCAGTTGTTATAAACATACAATTGCAAACTTCTTTTGTTTCATTAGAATGGTAGAAACTAACCTCTGTTCTAGCAGTTTCTAACTGCTCCTTCAAATAGTTTCCTAACTTAAAAATAATCAAAAGCCCATTACTATTACTCTTATTATTTAAAATGGAATATCTTAGAACTACTGGATTGTGTAGTATTTAAAAAAGAGTAAATAACACAAAGCTGGTGTTTCTAATGAACTTTATTCAGACGGTTTTTCCGTATTCTCTGGCTTATATTCTGATGATATACAAAGACTAATGATATAAGCCTACCTCAGATGTTTAAAGAAAATAACAAGTGACATCAATCTTGGGGCAAAACATCAGCCTCTAATTTTTTTATTATTTGAAGTAAGTTCTTACCCCAGTACTCTAATTCCTGTCAATTGGGGCAGTCTTTGAAAAGTCTTTCTCAAGAGTGCCATCATCTTGTCTTAGTGCTTATTGGTTGCTGTCACTGCACTTTAATAGAAATAAGAACTTTGAATTTTTTTCCTAAAGAATTGACTAAATTATCTGTTCAGCAGTAGCATTTTTAAAGTTTTATCTTAGCAGGTAAAGGAATTTCTCAAATATTTATAACGTAATAACATTCTTTAAATATATTCCTTTATTTTGGCTTTCTGTAAAGCCTTGGGACCACAGAGAAGAAACCAGGAATACTGGTTTTATTTCCCCGGGTGATGTAATACTCCGATTCACACATTCTTTCCTCTAAAGTAATCATGCTGACTCCGATTTAATTTGTAGAACTCTGTTTATCTTCAAGGATAACATGTTAGATTAGGGTGGATGGGAAGGATCAGAAGTATAAATAGCTTTTCAGCAATTAAAATATTTTAGTATTACATTTTCCTAATTCTTTTGGAATAACTAGAGATAAGTCTGTAATGATTCCATTAAAATCTAATTGTTGTTCTACTTGAATCATATAGTCAGATGTATTACTGACATTCTGAATGTTTCTTTTGATCTCCTTTAAGGCAGACTATGAATTTATCAGCTCTGGTCTCTACCTTGTAGTGTTGTTACACTTATGCGAGCAGCGCTTTTCTGATATGTTAGGAACTGCAAATGAGGCCAGCACACGTGTCAGAGTAAGTATGCAGTGATTTTCTGGCAGGAATTGCTAATACAAAGAAGTTGAGCAGATTGTTACCTTGAGTGACCTAGGAGCTAGATATCCAAGAAACACACTTCTGAAAACAAATTTAGGTTTAAAATGGGCTGTGCTTGTCTGTGCACCATGTTTTATTGAAACTGAAGGTACTACATAATTGCAGGTACTCTGCTACAGAATACTTTTTGTTGGTAATTCATTAGTTAGCGTACATGTTGTCATGATTGTTGTGAATTTATGCAAAACTGGAAGGTTATCATCTCTCTGTGCCAAATGTGCAGTTAAAAACGCTGGACTGCTTGACTTGTTTGATTTTTCTCGTTATGCAAGTCTATATTGCAAAGGTCTAGAACTTGCAATGCTTGTCTGGTGGAGTACACCTAAAAGTGTACTTGAATATTAACGTTCTGCAACAGCCTATAGCTGTAGTATGATTTCTCTGGCGTTACTCCAAACTCTTATTAGTTGCATTTGACTGCATTCTCATCACTTGAAAGGCCTAGCTTAGGAATGTGTTAAGTACGCCTTTAACCCGTAAGAGATCAGCATACAGAGTTCTTTCTGCACAGTGATTCACTTGTAAATCCAGTATTCTACATGTTTATTTTATACTAGGTAATTAATCAGTGCTCTTAGTCTAGTTAGCTCCTGAAAAGCTGGTTATTTTTAGGTTTTTTGCTTACATACAAAGAAGTGACAGTATTAAGCTTATCCAATGCATATGGGAATGGTTGACTGCTAGCAGGTACTAGATCTTTGGAAGAAGCATTAATCTCTTAATGTATTAGAACAGTGCTCCTCTCTTCTGTACAGATCCAATGTAGGGCTTGTATTGCGTGGTGCAGTTTCTGTGCTACAAGTGGAGAGATAAAAAAGATGCATGATCTAATCATAGCCAGCATCCAGCACAGATTGTTAGCTTGAGTGTATTGCAGAAGATGTTTTTACTGGTTTCCCATCAGAGGAGGCATTACATGCTTTCGTGCGTGACGCTGCATTTTAAACAAATGAGAGCACCAATGCTGGTGTTTGATATCAAGTGTATGAGTAAGCTATGGAAACTCATTTTACCTGCCGTGTCTCAGTATCTGGACTTCTAACTGAACCAGTGATGCAGATTGGCAGTGACAAAGGAAAACCACTTGGCTGAGACTTGTTAATCGTAGGAGTTTTGGCTTTGGGTTTTGATACCACGCGTTCTTACATCAAACCGCCACCGTTACCCAATAGTAATCCTGCTCTTAAGATTTTAATTGTAAACAAAAGCTTTAAGTGTGTTTATGCATTTTTTGTGAACCACATTCATTCAGAGGGTTCTGTTTTTTCATATTAGTCATTAATTAAATGAAATGGATTTAACTAATGCAAGTCCTTACCGTGATTATGTTTTTCTGCATTACAGTTTTTAGGAATGGTTTTCATTAAACTGACACTTGTTTATGTTTGCTGCTTTCAAAATTGATGTGTTTTACAGAACATGAAGATGATGTCACTAGCTGCTACCACAAATATTTTACAGCTGAAATAACTGTGCAATAGCAATTTGAAGTCGAATGCGTGGGGATTTATATTAAATTTTGCGTTGTTTTTTGTAAGTTGGGCAAATGGGTTAGGATAACCGAGATCTGTTATGAAGCTTTGGGATGTAAAAAGTGAAGAAAACTTTGCTAACTTGTTGCAAATTTCTGCAGATAACTTTGCAACTTTTAAACTACTTTCTCTCTGCCTTGTTTCTAGTTTATTAACCTTGCAAGAACTCTTCAGGCACATATGGAAGATATTGAAAGTAGGTGCTTCCCCTCTTTCCCTCCCCTCCCATTAGATCAACTCAACGCTGATGAGTACAATCCTCCTTGCCAAGATTCATAATACTGAACATAATTACTGAAAACCTTACTCAGCAGTGCTTTTTCCATCATCAGTAGAATTATTCTGAGGGGGAACCGATTTTAATTCTCCATGATTAATTTCCCGACAGCACGGAGTTGTTTAGACCACAGAAATGTTACCTTCAATCGATAACAAAATTCTGTAACAGTTACAGTTTGGTTATTGTAGTTCTGGTAATTCGTAATTACAGGATAAATGGTGGCTTGCAGGTTGTTGCCTTTTACAGGAGAAAGTAGGAAAGAAAGTAGTAGGAAAGAACATTTAGAATAGACTTTTACTGCATTTAAATTAGACACTCGTGTTGCAGTTTTCTTCCCTTTCTTGCCGCCTTCTCCCCTTTGTTTTTTGCATTCACACACACTTTTTGGTTGTGTGGGTTCCTTGATCAGACCTATCAGACCTCTTGAATGAAGTCTGAAAGTTTCCAATTTTGGCAAAGGATTAGCCTACTTTTCATCGAATGGCTTTTTTTTAGTGTGTTTAAAATCAAAACTGTATGCTGATACGTCTAAATTTCTGGTAAATATACCCTGGATCTATTTCTGGGCACGTTGAATAGGCAGTAGAAGGGTAGCCAGTCTACCCTTTTTTTTCCTAGTGTGCATGTGACTGTCTGTCAGCTGTATATGGGTTTTTGGTACACAGGATGCATTTGGAATACCATAAAGAAAGGGAGTGTGTGTTTGAGTGAAAGAGGGAGTTCCGGTTCGAGGTGATTATTTCTGCATTCAGAGTGGTCAAAGGTGGACTTGAGTTCTGAATTCATTCCTTAGTTATGTGCATCCTTACTAGAGGAAAAATTAATGAGTGTCATTTTACTCCCTAATTCAATCTATATTTGATTCAGCCTTTAATTTGCAGGTGAGGAATACTGAGTTATAGATTTCTTATTGATGCACTTCAGCTACATTTCTCTTCTAAGAACTGAAGAAGCAAGGAGTCAAACTTTTCTGTATTCCGTGTTCAGGGATGGAACAAGTTACTCCAGTATAAATACTTCCTTGCCTGCAGGCCTTGCTTAAGAGGACACATTAAATTCCTGTTAGAGAAGCTAATATTTTACAAACCTAATGTAGATGTATGTACTGACTTTTCTGTCATGGTTGACAAGCGTATTTGTCTTTCAACTCACCTTGCAGTGACAAAATCCTGTGCATATGTGGGCTTTGTGTTCATCTTGCGTATGCTGAAAGGGCAGGAGTGAAGAGAGGAGCTGCTTCTAAGTAGGCCCAGGTTGCACTAAGCAACATATATGCGTGTATATATATATATATAAAAATTTAAGAGTCTTTGTTTAGACTGCTGGATCTTTCTAGGTATTTTGGTATCCAAATAGTTAACTTAGTGAGTGATTTTTTCCCCTTACGTTGGGTGCTGCTGTCATGGATTGAGTTTATCCTCCTCTGACTACTGCTGGAATTAGCCACTCTAAGCACTACATAAAAGTTGAATCTCTGGCGTAATTAAGTTTTCTTCCTGTTACTTTGAGGAAGAAGAGTAGGAGGACACTGCATATTGTGTGTTCTGTTGAGTTTTGATTTGAAAATGCTGTATTCTTCCAACATGAGATGCATTTAAGAATTAAGCAATGTGATTACTCAGTTTGGGTGGGTATTACCCAGTCTGCTATTAAATATTATAAAATCACCTTTATTTCCTCTACTCATCCTGAAGTGCTTTAATTTCACACATTTTTGTCAAGGCTTCTGATTACACTGTGTTGTTCCAACAGCTTCTGAAGATGATTCTGAAGACTGATGCTCATAGAACTTTCATAGTGCAAGAAACAAATGGAATTGCTGCAGAAATGCTGAACTGGCAAGAACAACATCAACATGCATTTGTTTTATTCCTCTCCTTAGTAAAATGCACATTGAATATTATTGTAGTTTTTGGAGCATTGTTGAATTCAAAATCAACTGCTGCACAATGGAGCTCAGTAGACTTGAGAACTACTCAGCATGTGTGAGGATTAGATACCTAGAAAGCAACTTCGCTTTTTAAATTATGAGGATGTTGTGCTTTGTTTTGGAAGACATCAGACTGAATATTTAAGGAAGCTCTATCTCCCTTTGTGTTTCCTTCTTACTGTAGTCAGACTTCTGTTTTTGTCTTACCGAGTTTTGCTCCTTTACTGGCACTAAGTGGTTATATAGTGGGTTTCAGGGGGAGGGTGGGGATGCCCGTGTACTTAAATAAGTTTTGTTTGGGTGTTCTTAAATGCCTCTTTTGCTGCATCATATAACTGATTGCTTCCATTGTTAATGAATCAACAGTAGGATGAGCAAGATTCTGTAGAGATTGTTTGGGTTTTGGCTTATTTGAAGGTTATTATTTAACCCAAAAAGCAATAAGAACTTGCAGTGGTCTTTTAATACTTGGTGATGGCTTTTTTATGTACCAGTTTGGAAATCTGAGATTATATTTGATATCATGTGGCTGTTCCATTATGGAATATTGCAGGTGTAAACTCTTGCATTTCAGCATTCCTAGCAGATATGCAACTTGACAAAGACCTATGGTTGTTTAGTTTAATCAGACTTTTTTTAGATCCCACCTTCACTGTTCAAAGCACTGGTTATCAATGTGTTTTCTAGTGTTGTCACTCCTTTATAAATAAAGACGAAAGAGGTATGCATCTCTACTGGTATTGTCCATTTTATTTAAATGTGGATATCTACCAGAACTTACACTTGAAAACATAGAGAGCTGTAGTCTGTGGTATAGCTTTACTAACGTTTATAAATTCTTACCCAGATATTTAAGATTGTTCTAACCATTTTGGATTTAAATGCTTTGTATAAATGGTGGTACAATAAATTCTTAAACATGTATTGGCATTGTATTTCCTACAGACACGTGTAAGTTTTGTAATTACCGCAGTATCGATGTAGCGGCAAAGAGCGCAGTATGTTGAAATGCCATGAGTTTAGTTTATTGTTACAGTATGTAAAAGTAACTTGTGCAAATGAAGGGGTGTGCCTTACCATCTGAAATGAACTCGTGATTTTTAGAGTTAACTTTGCTAGCATTACATGAGTTGGCCTGTCATCTGTAAGACTTGAAAGAAAATGGAATGCTAAGGAAATGGCACATTTCTATGCCCATTCTGGTAACTTTAGGCAGTCAGTGCCAACACTTTGAAGTATTATTCAGTAATTAATTGAAATACAGCTCTGGGACATTGATCTGCAAAGTGAAGGTCCAGGCATATGTGAAGATGTTTCTAACTAATTTCTGAAGAAGGTGAATTGAAGTTTATAATAAGTGTTCAGTCCTCGCTGAGTTAGATGGTACTGCTTAATAAAATGTCATAGAGTGAAGCAGTCAGTATTTCATGTGCATTCGATACCTTTAGGGTTACAAGCATGGGTTCTGATACCCTAATAAATTGGTGACTTAAAGGATATTTTAAAATTTTTTTCCTCAGTCTTTGTAACAAACACCATTCCATGAAGGTGAGCAATGTAAGGAGCTCCACGGACAAATGTGGTTGAAGTGATACGTAAGATTGCAGCCTTGTCGAGCTTCATTGGCAAATGAAAATGACATGGGGGAATACCACAGTGGAATTGGTGAAGAGTAGAGGTCCGAATGCACCAGTTGGGAAGAATGCTGCCACCAGACCCAGCTGCCTTCTCAGAGGAGAGCTGCCTTGCAGCCCCGTTGCCCGTCAGCTTTAGATGGGTAGAGCCTGGGAGCAGCCGATTAGTTGTCCTCTATGTAGCTGCGCCGTGAGATTTTTGTCCATGAGAGCACCTATCTCTACAAGCTCTTGTGGGTCCACGCAGGTGGATTTTTATTAGCACACCGCACGCGTGTCCATGCAGGTGTCTGTGCAAACTCGTGTTTTGTCTTGTCCACGCATGCACGTGCCCTGTTTTTTCCCTGGGTTTCAAGACATAAGGAATAACTGTGGCTTGTTGCTGGTTGTAGCAATTTGTAGGCATACCTGATCTTCCGTGGTGGGCCCAGATCTCCCAAATGAGGCCAGTGATGACAAATCCATTTGTGAATGGGAACAAGCTGCAGAATTGAGTGCCTCATCCCAGCCCGGGGCCAGTTAAGAGCCGTAAGGTTGACAGGATGCAAAGGTGTTCAAACACCGTGAGTGTTTAGGACTGTGGTTCCTGCAGAGGTCCTTGGTGCTCTGCTGGATCTGCTCCAAGTGTCTTGTGTTGGGGGCGAGAAGGAGAGCATATCTTCCCACGTTACAATTATGACTTCTGCTACTGTGTGTGTAGTAGTCTTGTTCTGTGCCACCCTCACCTGCCAGGTTGTTTGCGCTGCACTGACCTGCCTCGTTTCCACCTCCCGAACCCAAGCGCGGGCTGGGCTCTCCTGCTCGTTAACACTGCAAATACGAAGGCTGCACATGCGCAGCACAGAGGATCCCACCGGTGCACACGAACTCGGCAGCGCCGTGCGTGCGCAATTAAAAAGCAGTAGTAAAACTCAAAACACCCAGCAAAAATGTGCGCACGTAAGCGGCAGGACTCAAAAGAGCAAAGGGATGAGCAACGACTCGGAGAGCGGCACACGCGCAGTACAGCGAGTTCCTGCGCATGCGCAGCAAAAAAAAAAAAAAAAAAAAAAAAAAAGGCAGCTGCGTGTGGTGCTGCTCGCTGCTGCCTCCACCTGCTGGCTGGCCAGAGGTATTGCAGCCCCCCGGGGAAAGGCTGCGCGCGCGCAGTGCCCGATGACGACGCTGATTCGGGAAAGCCGCGCTGTGCAGGGAGCGGCCGCAGCTGCGCACGCGCAGTGCCTCGGGACGGCCGTGCACGCGGTTCTTGCGCTGGGTGCCGCCGCCTCGTGCTGGTCTTGCCGTTGTGGGGCCACAATGCCCACGGTGCAAATCGCGCAGCTGTGGCGCTACTGCCGCCAGGCGTTCGTGCTCTCCTGTTGCTCCTGGGGCCTGAATTGCCTCCAGTCAGCAAGGATTGTTCCCAAATGTCATCCCCTGGCTCTGGAACTCGATAAAGTTGTGTTCCCCGAAGTCCAGGTGCTGCTTCTTGGTGCTGTGCGCACCTCTTGCCTTTGCCTGCTGTGAGCAGCTTTGTGTTCCAGCTCAAGTCTACTTCATTGGTTTCTATACCAGAAACCCCCGTAGTGAGGTGTGAAAGCTGGGATCCTTTGACTTACAACGTGGGTTTAATTTTTTTTTTCTCCTCTCCTTCAGGACAGGAAAAACCATTTAAGTGGGGCCAGTGATGCCAGAAGCTTTGGTGTTTGAGCAGCCAAGCCAAGAGGCTTAGGCCTCGGGGGTCTGCACTGGGGGGCTCCTGGTCCTGCTCACACTGTGGGGTAAGTCAGAGGGACGCAGGGTTCCTCTTTTGCTCTCTGCTTAACTGCCTGGGGAATGCCATTTCTGACAGTCCTGCCTGTGTCTGCTGGAAAAGGGCAGAGGTGAAGAGGCAAATGCCAGAGTTCCTTGGGCATGATGGAGTTGTGGTGTTTGGCTGTGCCCAGAGGGGCAGGTTGGGCATTATTTGTGCACCTGAGGACTAGTCTGGGGGTTCAGGAGCCCGGGGAGCCAAGCTCTTGGTGTATTCCCAGCTCTCCCCGGGGTGGCAGCTGGTGCAGGGCTGGGTGACAGCCTCTGGTTGGGCTGGGGGCAGGCACTGGCCCCGGCACAGGCGCGAGTGGGGTTTGGGAGGATTTGGGAGCAACGGGAGGAAAATGAGGGATGGTGCTGGGCAAAGTGATCTGCCTGTGCTTGTGTCCGTGCAGCTGGTCAGGGCACTGTGATCTGGGTAAAACTCCAGCTCTCCTGGTCTTCAGTCTGAGGGCCTTCTCCCTGTGGCTTTCCACGACAGCAGGAATTAGAGGAAATGTGGTTCCAGAGCTGTGTCCCATCAGGTTGCGTTTCCCTCTTTCCCATTTCCATTTCCTCCTCAGTGCAGATGTCTCCTGCAGCCCACAAGCACAGGCCTGGTGAAAACTCCCTGTCCTCCTCCTCTCTCCCTATGCCCCTTTGTTGGACGAGGCTAGAATGGCAACACACATTCCCGAAGACTGGCTGCTTCCTTAGATCCATGGACCAGTTAGTGCTGTCTCTGAATAGCTGAAATGAGTGTTCAGTGCCTAGAAACAAGTAGGAATGACAAACAAAGGGATTTTAATCTGGAAATAGGTGAGTTCCACCTGCTCACTGCTGCTAACACAGAGGCTGGGGCTCAGGGCAGCCCTTCGCTGGGGCACTGATCCTGCACTGGAGGGTTGTGGTGCTGCCAAACCGGGCCTCAAACCAGGAGAAGATAAGCCCTGACCATTTGCTCCTGACCCAGGCACACCTACAGCCCACCCACAGTGTGTTAGCTGGAGCATGTGCCTCAGCTGGTGTCACTTGAGTTTCATCAGAGTTGTAAGCTGGCTCATGCTCTGGGAGATTCTGAGTCACCATCACATCAGTTCTGCACTAAACACTGTTTTGCCAGACCCAGAGATTTGGCCAAATGGTGATTTCTGAACAGAAAGTCAAAATGCAGGAAAAGTGCCAGGAACACAGACGGGCCTAGGTACAGCACAGTCTTTGTGGGTCACCGTCACTCCAGGCCTTTACATTCTCTCCCCATCTTCCATGTAGTCTCCCTTCAGGTACAGGAGGCCTTGCTCACTGTTGGTTGACTGTTCTCTGTCAAGGAAATGAGTTGGGTTTCCTTGTCAAATATAATAGGCTTTTATATTCAGGCTTCTCTGCTGGGAGTTATGCTCAGAGACTGAGAGGTATTTGTGTCTGGATGCTTCCAGAAAGTGGATGTACTCCCTGGATGTATAAAGAACATGCCTATTCATCACCTCTTAGGCAATGATAGCAGTGCATGTGAAGGTCAGGCCAGACTGGCATGGCAGACTTTTCAGCAGCTCACCAGTTGAGCTGGTGCCAGGGTGAGCCCAGTGTCTAAATTTCCCTTGGATGTCTCAAGGTGTGCATCATAAGATTTGCGCTTGTTTGAAGTACAGGATTGAGCAGGTCTCCTCTGCAGTGAGCGTCAGGTTACGTTCTCTTTGCTGCACATTGGTGACAGGGAGTTCTAGAGTAATACAGACATGTTGGGTAGAGAAGGCACAAAAGAGTGCTTTCCTTTCAAACACGGAAACTGGTAAAAAAATGCGGTTTGTCTCTCACTGCCTATGTTCCCTTCAACCCAGGCAGGCTGTATGGAGCTGATGCCTTCTTGCCTGTGTTGACATATGTGCTAGCCCAGTGTGATATGCTGGAGCTGGATACTGAAATTGAATACATGATGGAGTTGCTGGATCCATCCTTGCTGCATGGAGAAGGTAGTCTATTTTTTTTTTTTTAACTAGAGCTGTTAAAGGAAGGACCTGTGAAGGACTAGTGAGACGGTGTTCTTCCTCACAGCACAGCTGTTACCCTTGTTTAAACAGGAATCCTATTAACGGGAGACCTAATGACAATGATGTTGATAGTGTAACGAGAATGTCCTCATCATTTCCACTGCTGGGTAGCTTGCAGAGCACAGGCCCCAGTGGCCTGAAAAGCTGCTGTTGTGTGTTGCTTTATGAGCAAATACGTTGTTTACAACCCATTTTAACTCAGCAGGCAAACACGTGCACTGCTCAGGTGCCAAATGGTCTTAGCCTTTTGTGCCTGAAAATTTCCTGAAAGGATTTATGGGGCAGCAGCACTCAACTAATTGTGAAGCACATCATAAGACTTGGGTTAGGTGCTTTGTGAAAACTTCTGTGGGACTTCTTTGCACCTTTGTGGAAGTGCTTTTGAGAATATTGCCCCCTTTTAATGATCTTTGCGTCTTCCCAGTATTTGCTTCTCACAAAGCATTTTTATAAACCCTAGGAATATGTTTCCTGAGCCTCATTTCTTGAATTTCTTGAAAGTCTGCTAGAGGCAAGGAAATCTGCCCCCTTGCTATTCCATGGTAGTGTTTTTAACGAAGAAGTTTTCTGCAAGGCCCTGGTAGGCCCGAGAATCTAAAAGGTTTATGAAGAAGTTTAAAGGTTCTTGCAGCCAAGCTTAGCTGTGTGTTTAGGTACATGTATGTGTTTCCTATTCCTGCTATATCTTGGCTTTCTGAAATTGCTATATCCTCTTGCATGTCAGTATGCCTGAGAGAATTCATGCAAAGATTCCTCCAGTTTGGCACTAGTCTGTTCCTTGCTCGGGGTACAGAGCATCCTTGAGTGCATTGTTAGGAATCTTAGCATGGAAGATACTTGAGATGTGAAGCTGGAGATCATTAACGTGTTTGAAAAGCAGAAAGGTTTACTGGACTGTTAAGCCATGTTGTTTTGAATGCAGCAATGGAAGTCTGTCCATTGGCTAGGCCTGTCATTGGCACTAGCTCAGCTCAACTGTGCAGGAAAAATTGTATAGTGCTTGGGGGTTGTGCATTTCAACTGTAACATATTGTCCAATTTGCCTAATAGGTCTTGCATCAATTTTATGTGTTTATCTTGTTGCAAAGCTAAAGGCTGAGAGAGGATGCTGTCAGTAATACAGAAAATACTACTGTGGGCATAGAATGCATCTCTGAATGGCTCTGAATAGACCGTGCTGCCTCTTAGCTCACCCACCCAAATAGTTGGCTTTAAAAAGAAAAGACAGACAGCATGTCTTTTGTTTCTCCTGGTTGCTGAGGACTGTTACCTCCTGTTGAGACTCTTGAGACGTTGCAGCTTCTTTTGTACATTGGCAACTCTATTGTGGCTTTAATTTGTTCTCTGCTCCTGTAATAAAGGTGGAGTATGCAGGACTGTACACATCATCTCTTGAACTAACTGGACATTATGGGGAATGCTAAGAAGGTGACAGATCAGTTTTAAACAAAGGCGATTTTAAAAACAAAGGCGATTCTTTGGCGTGTTTCCAGAGTGCAAATCTCACACTCAACAACTTGTTGCTTTATTGCCACTGAGGGTGGTTGCTTTTAAGTGGATGAACACTGGTAGACTGTCTTTTTACTTTTTGAACAGCCATGTTTATTTCGTCCACCTCCGAAGCGTGGAGGAGTAAACACTCAGGAGTAAAGGAATGACAGGAGTCATTTAAGGAATC
Source organism: Leptocoma aspasia (assembly GCA_013399835.1). Taxonomy (NCBI): domain Eukaryota; kingdom Metazoa; phylum Chordata; class Aves; order Passeriformes; family Nectariniidae; genus Leptocoma; species Leptocoma aspasia. The sequence continues at coordinate 299,096 of VXAX01005711.1, forward strand.
AGCTTTCCTCAGCACAAGAAGACCCAGCTGTGGGCACCGCTGTGTAATATGGAGCACATGCAACCCCTGCATGTCTCTGAGCAGCTGAGCATACAACCTCCAGTGTTGTGCAGGCCAGGGAGGGTTTTCCTTTTGTGTGTAAATATTTTGGCAATAGAATACAGGGACTCTTATCCATGTGCGTGGCTGGGTGCCTCTCTGTGCGTATTTATGCATCTCAAAGAAAACTGCCTGTACTTGTGACTGAGACCACTCTGAGAAGTTCTTTCCTTGCTGTCCTTCACAGGAGGCTACTGCTTGACAAGAGCTTATGGAGCACTTTCACTGCTCAAGAACTGCCAGGAAGAAACAAGCTGCCCACCTGTTCAGTTCAGAGGCCAGAGATACTCTCCGGCACAAGAGGAGGACAACGAACAGGACAATACCTTCAGTTGATGATTTTCAGGTAGAGCTTAGGGCTGAAATAGAAAACGGGATGATTGTGTTGCTCGAAATTCCCGTTGAGACGTATGATTCGTAGCAAATTCCCTTGGGGCCGCAAGCGGAGTGAAACAGTGCTGAGATGACGGCAGGTAAATTTGCCTAGGTTTTGAAGTCTTTGCACTTTTTATCAAACAGTTTCATTATGATGGTCTGAAGAAAACACTAAATAATAGAGCTTTCTTACCTTCCCTTTAAAGTCCTGTAGAGTGAGGACAAACTGATTTGTATCTTGGATTCAGCTTGTTTATATGTTTTACTGTTAAAAAGATCAAATCCAGATTTCCAGGAGTATAAATCAGCACAACTCCCCAGCAGCCAGTGGGGACATAAAGCAGATAGCAGAGAGGAGAGGTGGCAGGAATCAACAGCTCCCCAACAGTTGTGAAGTTTAGGCAGGCAGCACAATTCTGTAATATGGAAGTTCTCATGTTTGTGTTTTGGGGTTTTCTTGTCCCAATTTCAGCCCGGTTCAGTCCCAATTTTCAAAATCCTGTTGCAGAGGTTCAGCGTTTCAGTCTGCATCGTATCTTTGGAACTTCAGGCATTGGAACCTTTTCAGTCCTAGCTTTTAAAAACTTGTTTCTGTGAAATGTAAACTTCTTCCATTGGGATTTAGCATGCTTGATTTACTCAGCATACAAACCATAGGTGCCAGCTCAGTCAATAACCAACTCTTTATCACTGTAATTTTTTCCACCTCCTTGAATCTTACTGCATTTTAGTCTGTAATTCCAGCTAAATTTTCTGTTAAAACAAACAGAAAGCAGGGGAAACTGCATTTCCTTGTGGGGCCTATTTAGAATGTATCTGTGTTACCAGAGTTGTGGGCGCACGTCAGTTTCTACAGGAGAAAAGATCCAGCTTTTTGCCTCGAGATTATGTGGATTTACTGAAATGGTGCAGAGTAAATTTTCTTTCTGAATCCCTGTAAAAAACTGAAATGCTGTCCTGTGAAGCTGGGTTAGGCCAGGCTTAGACACTGGGCTGCAGCTCACAGGATGGCCGGGACGGCCGGGAATCACCAGGGTGCGTTTGACAGGTGGAGCGGGGAGAGGCTTGCTTTTTGTTGCTGTCAGTTTTCAGAGGATGAGGGTTTTTAAGTTCCTGATGTCTGCTGTCTTGTTCCACAGCACCGCCTTGGTGACGCATTCCGGGAAGGTACCAGCAGCTGTCCGGGAAAGACTTTGCCGGTGGGGCCGGCCACGGCTGCCGAAGTCGTACGTCGTCTTTGTGCCGAGAAGGTTCAAGTGGCAAATCCAGAAGAATGCAGCCTGGTTCTTTTTGCTGATGACACCTGTATACAGGTGCATCTTGTGTTCCTTTCTCTGTGTGCTCCGCCTCCCGTTCCCTTTCACTACTTCACTCTCTCTTGTTCTTGTTTTTCTTCTAAGGAATAAATCTTCAATGTTTATTTAATAAATGTTGCTTAATCCCTCTCCCTGTTCTGTCCTGCTTTTTGTCTCCCTCCCTCCATCTTTATCTTTTCTTCTTTCTTCCTCTTTTTTTTTTCTCCTTTCTCCTGCACTGTGACTATTTCTTTGTCCCTGTCCTTTTGCCTGTACCTGTGTTGCACCTGCTGCCCAGACCTCCTCCCTCATTGAACCCTTCTCTGGATAAGCCTCTGTCCTGCTGGCCGTGCCTCTCTGTCTCCNGGGCAGTTTGACTCATTCTGTGCCTTCTTTGAGGGTGAGGAGAAAAGGCTGAGGGGGATGGAGTGGAGACTCGGGGGCTCTGATGTCATTTGGGGCATCCCAACATCCCCAGGAGAGGGAGCCACGCTCCGGTGGAGGAGCAGGTGAATGGGGAATGAGCGGGGGTCAAGCTGAGTTGCCCTCCCCCAGAGGGACCCAAAGCCATCAGAAAATTCACAGGGAAGGGTGGGTGTAGAATACTAAAACCTGTCAAGTTTTTCATTTTTATAGGTATTGGCAAATAATAGGAATTTATCTCTAAATTCATTTGAAAAGAAACCCTCTCTCTCTCTCTCCATACACTCTTATTGTATACAGGAATGTAGGAAGCCCTGACTAGAGATGGGTAGTAGTTTTGAAAATAATGCCATTACGTTTTTATCTAGGAATGAAGCAATCAAGTGCCCTGAAACTATAGGAACAGATGCTGGGGCCGAAGGGAACAGAAAGGGCTCTCTGGCAACTTCTGCCTCCGTTCTCTGCCTGCCCCCGAAGCACGTCGCAGCCCCGGGCTGAACTCCGCGGCAGTGCTGCCGCCTTGTGGACAGAGAGCGGTACTGCCGCTCCCTGACCCAGCGCCAGTTTTACTTCCACTTGTAAAATTGCAAACATCGCAGTATTCCTCTAACACCAATCTCCGAGAAAACACCGAGGGAAAAGCCCTCACACTGAGGGGCGGCACCAGAGCCCGTGGGGCAGGGTTCAGGGCCCCAGGGGCTATCTTTCAACTTTTGCCTTTCGACTTGTCAGTCCCTCCTCACTGTCTGTAGTCTCTACCCAGAGCCCCCATGAAAAAGGGGGGCCACTAGGAGAATGGGGGTTTAAACCGAGGAAGAATACTTCCTTGTCTATAATTGCCTGTGTTTCAATTGATGCAGAATCCCCGTCCCCTACATTTTTCAGTGTATCCGTTGTAGGACACCCTGCCTTTTCTCTGCTGTTAAGAGTGTTTATGGAAAGGAAATTCCCATTTTACTTTACTTTCCAGTTTAAATTGAAGGGGAACACCTTCACCATGCTATTTTACAGGCTTGCATTAAGGGCTTGCATTAAGGGCTTGCTAATGCCCCCTTTTTCATCATCCTAAGGTTTAAATGGGGAGGGAAGCCCAGTTGTCCCTCCTTTTTAAAGGTTTGCATCGATGTGAAAATCCCCTTTTTCCCATCAGTTGAGAGATTGAAAGTGAGGAAAACTTCTCTTTTGCCCATATTTTAGGGGATTAAAGCAAAGGGGAGAAGCCCTTTATTTTGCCATTGCACTGGTTTAAGTGGAGGCAACACCCCCCCATTTCCTCATTTTAAGGGGTTCACTTGAAGGAAGCTCTGCCTTTTTCAGCATTTTAAGGGTTTAAAACTGCATTTCAGGGCACTTCTATCTGTGCTCCAGGGCCAAATATGTCAGACAAGAGCAAGCCAGGCATATGCTTAACCCTAACACTACCCAGGAGTCTATTCTTTTTCTTATTTTTATTTACCATGTAGATAGCCCTAATAAGAGGTCCCAATGAGAGTCAGAC